>CANYLF013487163.1:0-22787 GCA_948193215.1 Bocquillonia castaneifolia
ATGATAGATCGCGGTTTGTTGATCAGAGATCAGCGACGATCTATGTAAGTCATTCTTAATTTCACTACACTATTGCTTTACAGCTTAACTATAATTAATATTATTTCTACCTTATTTCTTTGCACTTGCTTTAATTCTATCAATTCATAACTTCTAATTATTGTAGGAACACTTTATGGAGCTGAAGGCGGCAGCGGAGTTGGAGGGGAAGGTAATGACTGATGATGAGCTGTATTGGCTCGCAGCTGATGGCATGAGGAAGTCACGAGTCTATGGATTGGGATCGATAGCTGACTCGTTCTATGGCAGTGCATCTTCTGTTCCTTCTTCAGCATCAGCATCGCAGCAGCCCCGCAGTCCACTACGAGCGTTGACCTGTCCTTCTTAGTGTCGTTCAGGTGACCATGCAGACAGTGTTCGAGCAGCGAGCATCATCTTTACAGCAGACTACTTCGGACCAAGAGCAGTTGAGGTCTGATATTACTAGGGACATCATGCGGATGCTCGGTCAGCGTTTTCAAATGCAGATTGATGTTCTGACTAGAGCTGTGAGACAGACTGGTGTGCGGTCCCCACTTTGACTTTCCCAGAGGATGAGGTCGTGCCTCCACAGCCTTTCATTTACACGAGGGATCCACCTACTGCACCTGCTACATCCCCCTCCTACTTCAGCGGCTACTTCAGATCCTAGTATCCCTCTGACCTCTGGAGGTGCTTCTGATCCTTCCATCCCTCCACCACCTTAGTTCATTTTATGTCTTTCATGTGGATACAGTTCTTTCATTCATTTTATTTTATTCGTTATTAGTTTATTCTTTACATTTTATCACATTTGTTCTTACTTTTAGTACATTTTTTCTATATATCATTTTATGATATATTATATACATTGTCATTCATTACTGTCTATTTTCAATTTCAGTTTCGGTTTTCGTTTCGATTATGAATTATTATACATTAAAATGCGTATTACTACATTACAACTAAACCCGGATTAAATTCTATCATGAAAATCAATAATTAAAAAAAATTTCAATTTTGCTACGGAATTTGCAACGAGTTTCTCCATTGCAGAATTTGCAACGACAGAATCCGTTGCGGATTCAGAAGCAGAAAATTTATATCTACTATAGATTCTGCGACGGAAAAGTCCGTCGTAAATAATTTCTACTACGGAAATATCCGTCGTAAATTTTGTAGCAAATTCCGTCAAATTTTTTTGCATTTTACGACAGCGCATCATCCGTCGCAAATATCTATCTCAGATTCTGCTACGGATCACATATTTCTATCGCAAAAAATCTACGTCAAGGTTTTTACAGACTGCCTTTTTTCGTCGCAGATGATTTTTTACGAAAGAAATCCAGTATTCCATCGCAGAAACAGAATTTTTTTGTTGTGCTTCCTCTCAATGACCATGGCAATTTATGACTAAACAAACAAACAATCAATCAATTATTGAGAAGAAGAAAATCAAATCTTTAAAACTGCAACTGAGAGTTGATGCAATGGAATCGAAAGAAAATTAAATTTAATTAAGAAAACAGGACTTACTAGTTAATAGAAACATGATCGGAAGTTGATGTTGATGATGATGACGTGGAGGAGGAGAAAGCAACTACTAAAAACACTGATCGCAAATGAATCCATGACGATGACGATGACGACGACGACTGAGAAAACGAAGATGAGTTTCTTAACGGTGAGATAGAAAAG
The DNA here is from genome assembly GCA_948193215.1 of Bocquillonia castaneifolia. NCBI lineage: Eukaryota > Viridiplantae > Streptophyta > Magnoliopsida > Malpighiales > Euphorbiaceae > Bocquillonia > Bocquillonia castaneifolia. The sequence continues at coordinate 1,717 of CANYLF013487163.1, forward strand.
AGAGATAAAGTAGATGAAAATAATAAAGGGAGAAAAAATGTAAAGATGGAAAAGAGAAACAGTAAAGAAGAAGATGAGAAGATAGTTGAAAAAAAAAGGAAAGAGGTAAAGCTTATAAATATTTTAAAAAATTAGGGTACAAACATAAAGTGTGGGGTAAAAAAGTAATGTGAAAAAAAAGATATAGGTGGTGCTAATATTTTATATTATGAGGTAATGAGCCTAATTTCCTCTTAAATCTACTACTTTTGGGCCTTGATTGCCTGTGTTTTTTCTACCAATTAAGCAAAGAATAATAATTCCTCTTGTTCAGAAAAAAAAAACTAAAATAAAATAGAAGTTTGCTAATAAAAGAATAACGAAATATATTTTTAAATTTTTTGTTGTTAAAGAAAAAAGGTCAAACAATTTGTAGGAAGTTTTATACACATCTTAATTTATGTTCATTCATAAATTTGTCTAATGCAACGTTCAAATCATTTACACAAGAATTTCGGTTGATTAAGCTTTTGGTGGATTATGAACCTAATTTATTCAGCAACTTTTGCTAATTAAGAAAAATAAAATATGTTAGTGACTAAAAGGCTTATATTGCAATTTAACCCTCACAATCCCATAAAATCTATATCACCTCAAAAGCTAAGTAGCTCCAAATAATAATTAAAAGAGGGAGAGAATAAACATAGGTTTTTTTGATCCAATCCGGAGGAATCAATGAAAAGGTATATTCCTTATGATACACCAGATCCGGCTCTTTCAGCCAAGCTAGCGTGCTAAACGGAAAGTTGTAGAGTATCACAGCTTCTTGAACAATTCGTTTGACAACGTGAGGATCTCGTTGGAAGATCTCTTCTGCCTATCCCTCCCGCAAGAGAGGACTCATTCTGGCGCACCTCTTTTTAGCAGTCTCGTCAATAATAGAAGATTGCCCCTCCTTATTGATTTGATAAAGGGCTTTGTCCACTCCTTCTCTTCCCTTCCTCCCTGACTTGACTTTCCAAGCTACCAAGCCTCTCTTCATTTAAACCAACCCTTGCCAAAAGAATGAAAGAACGAAAAGATTCTCTATGATTCCGCTTGAATAACGATAATTAGAGTGAAAAGCCTTAAAGAGAAAGCTTTAGCAATAGTAGGCTATTAAATAGCACCAGCACCTAACGAGCTTACGAGAACCTTCTCCCGCAACAAGAAGAGTTTGACTTGGACAAGTTCATGATATGGTGTAAGTAAACCGAACCCTTCATGAGTGGTTTGATGGTCAACTCATCAATGACCTTAGTTTAGTTCGATAAGTAATTAATCGTGCTATAACTGCATTTTGATTTTTTTTAGTTTATTTATTTAAATAAGTCAAGTTTAAGCATTGAAATACTCAACTCATTTATATTCGTGACCTACTTAATCAAGAACGTGTGAGATGTGATCCTTAATAGTTCACTGTTGGCAGAAGCCAATGTCCCGGGGTCCCGGGGACTCTAACGAGGGGTGGGTCTTTACCAATTTTTAAAAAATTCGATTTTAGGGAAGCCAAAAAACGTGAGTGCCTAGCACGAGCCTTATGGAAAAGGCCCCTTACTAAACATGAGCACCCCTCCCTCTGGTCAGGTCATTTCAATCCTCTCCTTTTAGTCGAGTCACATCGTCCATCTCCCCCATTTTTTTCTTAGTAAGCAACTCCTTCCCCAAAACACTTTCTTAAATGCTCTCAATACTTTATTATTAGGAAGATAGGAAAAAGCACATAAATTCTTTCTTAGTAAGTTAGTTACTTATTGCTCCTACTATAGAGATAGAAATTAGTTAACTAAATAGGTCGAGCAGCTACGCCCCTGCAATCAAACTCAAGGAAAGCCTTTTGACAACCTTACTAATAGAAAGGGGAAAGATGCGCTCAAACAACCTATCTTACTAATAATAGGGTCGTTGTAAAGCTACAGCTCGAAAGCCGGCCTTACCTTCTATTCTATCTATTAGTAAAGGGCTTTTCTTGCTTGTTTAGTAAAGTCACGCTTTTCATTTTGATAGGAGTAGGTGCTTTCTGGGGCAGGGCACTTTTCATTCTTCATTCGAAACTAATGAATGTTCGGTCGGGGGTTTCCGCCTTGTTATCAAAAAGGGAGTTGGGTAAAGCAAACTCCCTCCTTGGACGAGCACGAGGCTTAGTCAAGTAGAACCGGGTTGCGCTGCTTGATGCTCCGATCGAAAAAAAATCAGTGGGGCCACGCCGGTACGACTGAATATGCGTTAGAAAGGTCAATCCCTCCCCTACGACACCAAAAAAAACCGGGCCGAACTTCTAACAAGCCCGCCCGCTTCCATAGATCAATATCGTGGCAACGTAAACCTAAGTGGTATCATATTGGATCCTTGGGAACCATCACAAGTACGGCCGGCCTATATTTGAACTAAAATGCCGTGTCGTCCAGCGGAGCCTAGAAGAAGGTGACTCGCGCAGACAGCTGACTCCTTTTCAATAGAAAGGAATAGCCAAACCAAGCCAGCTGTCTGGTCAATCTCAGAGATCTTATCGGCCGGCAAACTGGAGACGGACGACCACGGTCCCGACCTTACCAGCACCAGAGGTGTACTAATCAATGAACCCCCGAAACCTACTTTCTGACAAAATCAACCAAGCCTAACCGGTCACGACATGTTGTTGATATTGATTGAGTTTGAGGGACTTTCGCTGACTGAATTCATCCATAAAGCCAGACCCTCGTAACCTTCGTAACCAAAGCGTCACGACAACATCCAAAGGTTACTTTTTTTTTTTCTTAAGTAGGGGGCGGCAAGGAGGAGCACGTAGGAATGCCGACCACTACTTAAGAAAAAAGTGGCTGAAAGCAATTCTCATTGCCTTGTATAGGTTGGGCGGAGCTTGAAGAAGGTAGCCCCTATAAGAGAAAGCCATTGCGCGCTAGCCTAGCTAGCTAGCGTTTTTCAGCTGGCTATTATGTTAGTTGTAGCGCGCCTTCCCTCCTTCTCTCACTTCGGAAAGATTTTGCAGTATTTTCTTATGATGACCTGGTCGAGGGAGTACGATACATCGGTGTAAAAGATTGAGTGGGATCTGTGAGGTTGGTTATAGTAAGGCCTGGCCGGTTGGGAAAGCGATATGGACAGGTCAACACTGGTCGATGTCCCGTGTTAACGGTAGCATCGATATCTCGGGTTAGTCACCGAGACGCCCCCCCATGGTGGGACAAGTTCCCCAGAATTTAGGAGAGTTGTTGTCGCAATTGAATCATCATAGGTATAGGTAAGGTAAGGCTTAGCGCAATAGTCTTTGATCTGGGATACGGACTTCGGAGGGGAGTCACTTCCGAGTCGTCCAGCTGGCAACATGGCGGATGTCAGGCTGTGAATGTATAAAAATCACACCATGATTCACTAGTTCTTTCAAGTATTACTGCGCTCAGTGTCGACTTCAGAAATGATAACAGACACTGACGGGACAGACTTCAGACCATCCTCCGAAGAGGTTCCATTAAACAGGGACTCAACGGACTTGACTAAGACTGGTTCAGATAGAACACTGACAGACTTCAGGTCCCAAGACCATTATCGCGGGCTTAAATGAGGCCACGCTTTTGGTCTTCGACGATTACACCAAGGAGAGATACATCGCTGCATTCCTTCTAGCCAAGAAGGTATACTGGTTAAGGGGGAATTCAGTCTTTTTTTTTTTATTAAAGGCTCTTTATCTAAAGCAGTGTGCCTCTGCGCTGCAGAAAGCTTATGCCGGAGATCCAGCAACCAGAAGACTCCCTTTTCCAGGATCTCTCACCCGTTCAGGGTACCCAACGATTATTCCATCTTTCCATAGAAGAATGATATATTAAAAGGATGAGAAGGCGCAACGGTAGTTGCGTTGTACTTGTCATGGTTTTCATTGTCGAAGGTCAGCTTAACTCTCGGGAAGGCTTTGAAGGGGGCTAAGCCCTTGCCCTTTGACAGCATAGTGCAATTGCCAAAGGACATTGATTCCGTTATGAGCTTCTCTTCAGAGTTTCAAGATTTTGGACGAGGTCTCATTAATCGTTATTGACCTTTTTTCTCCCAGATTCCTATCGTTCAAGGAATATCTTGGGAGCCAACCTGGAAGGTAGTGCCTAATGTAAGGATCCCTAAGGATGCCTAAGTCTCATTCGAAACCGATTAAGTCAGCTTTCTTAGCTCTAACTTATGAGCTTGCTGCTTATGGATCAATGCTGAGATTAGACCATGCACAGGAAGCCTTCTTTTCGTCGGCAGTGCTGTGGAGGGAGAGGGTACGTTTTGCCCTTGACCCGACTAACACTGAGACGGCCAATAAAGATCTTGATTGCTTTGAGCGTTGGGTAGGTCCAAAACTGCCCACGTTTGAACAGTTTGAATATCAGGGTGATTTTGGGAGCGGGAAAGAGACAAATCTTTGCCATTGGAAATGAAATTAAGCAAAGACTCTTATATCCCTACAGTAGTTGATGAGTGTTTTAGCTCGGATCCCTATGGATGGGACCTTTGATCAAGTTGCGCCCTTAGATTTAGATCGGCGGACTGGTTTTAAGGAAGGGTTTTGCTTTGATCTTAAGAATGCCACTGATAGATGGCCGCTCCCGGTTCGAAATTTTCTAATGGCGCTGCCCTGCAGAGGCGATTTTTTGTTCTAGGAAATGTGTTGTACCGTGGATCCTTCGACAGAACCAACCTTAGATGTGACGACACGGCTCAACAAACCATTCATTAAACCCATGCAAGAGCATGCGGTGGTCACATTAATGGACATTCGCTAGCTAAGAGAACTTCTTAGGTTAGGGTACTATTGGTTGGCTTACTATGGAGAAGGCCAGCAAGTAAGATATTGAGTAAGTAATTCCAGAAAGGAACTCTCCATTACTGTAGAACAGGCTTGCCCAACTTATCTGCTCTCTCTTCCTTTAGTAATTCCCTTTCTCCCGCTGAGATCGAGCCTCTTTCAGAACCTCTTGTTTTCGCTCGAGTAGCTCATGCCACGCAACCCCTTACCCTACTAACGGAATTGAACAACTATAGCCATCTCCTTTGCGCGGTGTATAGCGCTCGAAAGGGAGATAAAGCACCTTTCTAACTCTAATCTTTCTAACTGTAATAACTGGATCTCACACTCAAGCCCCAGGGACTGCAACTGGAGGAGAAGAACTGGATAAGCCTGAGGCAGGGCTTCTTACATCTTACAAAAGGGATTACCTTAGCTCAGGAGAAAGCGAAAGTGACAATCCTGGAGAAGGTTAGAATATGCTCGACTAAAAGGAGAGGGGGGGGAGTGGAACTGCTTAAAGAGCTTAGGAAAGGCTTGGCTTACGTGGAGTAGACCTCACTCGCTCTTTGGCTCGCTCCTACCTTTTCTAGCAAACTCTTCAACTTGTTGGGCTGCAGCTGAAAAGTCCTATTAAGGTGCTCGCCCGGAGGGAACCGTAGAGAGAGGGTGAGGAGAGAACTAAAGAAGGAGTAGTTGAGCTCGAGCTAAGCGAAGAGGGTAAGAGATGACAGAGAAAAGGACGGCAACTGTAACTGCAACTCAAACCCCCTAAACTGCACTATTACTGCAGTTTAAAGAAGCACTAGCCTTACAGTAGTACTTTTATTGGCTGGGCTTGCTTTCTCAATTAAGTATATAATGCTTTTGAAAACTATGTCCTCTCGGGATTCCTACCTTTAAAAGAAACTCCCTTTCCCTTGCATCTCTTCTTTCACTCGCCTCAAGGTGTCTCAAAGAATTTCGATTCTTTGGCTCATTATGAATTGAATTTGCTCAAGTACGCGGGTGCGCTAAGGTGGGTTACAGTAGGCATCGAAAGAAAGGTTTTGATTCCACAATGAAATGAAAAAGTAAATCATTATGGAAATGCGTGCTTGTGCTTGCCAGATCGAAGGGGAATGAAAGTCTAGAACATGGCTATGCGGCAGGGAAACTCACAACTCCAGGTCTTGCTGAATCTCGTTCCGTCTCTTTAGCATGGATAGAAGTCCTAGATTACGAAAGGAAAGAAAGTCATAAAATAAACTAACAAGGAAAAGAAGCATCGAAATCAGCAAAGACTTCTCCATCTCTTCCTTTATAGCCAGCCTGTACCTATTATCTGGGCTATTCGTTTTCTAGCATATCTTAATCATATCTCCTTCTAAGGAAGGCTTAATCAATCCTACTGCCAATTCAAGTAAGGGCTCAAGGCTAGTAGTTATCCTTTCAAAGTCGGCAAGGCCAATCCACATCAGGCAAGGCTGTAGGAATAGAAAGAATTCTTTCCGCTCTCACTCTCATATTGTTTTTCATTGTAGTAATCTATCTTTCCAGGGTAGGGTTATAGGTCAAAAAATGGATTTCTTCCACTGCTTTCTTTAAGAAGGGCTAGCAGGGGAGGTAAGAAAGAGTATAGCCCATCGTTATATCCTGAGCTTTCCTGTATCTCTTTCTTTCCTGGCTTTCTTACCTTTCTCGGCTTGTCCAACTATTGGGATAGTTGAATAGGTGCGGGATAAAGGCTGTTTTCTGCTTATCCGTTGTTATCGGGCTTACCCCTTTAAGCGCTCTTGGAGCAAGGAACGGAACTTTCATTGTTTTTGTACATAGAAGAAATAAATGCCACTGCCACATCTGCTCCCAATTCTCTTTAAGTCCTTTAAATAAAAGAAGAGTTAGCAGGGCTGTCAGCTATCACTCTTTCATAGTGAAAAGAAAGGGCAAATGCCTATATACATGAATCGTACTTAACGAATCTTTTCATGCCCAAGCCTTCTAGTGATCAACTCATGGGATCCTTATCAGATTGATGCCGCAAATCCGATGCTTGAAAATTTCTTCCTTAAGCGAAAGCAGAATAGGGTATAAAGGAGGAATAGAATACGCTCTTTGATAGAATACAAGGAAATATAATTTTTCTAGCTAAGGCCGGCAAAGCAAGGGAAGAGAGTTGGATTGCACCGAAAGCAATGGGCTCCCAAGGGCATTGCTTGGGCTAAGTCAAAGTTGCTGATTTCTTTTTCTTCTATATTTAGGAAGAGGCTAAGGATTCTGGGAATAAGAAGAGGGCTAAGCAAGTTCGTAGCCGTCTGGAAGGAAAGCACATCAACCGCTAGCACAGGAAGCAATTGAAGGTTGAAAGGGCACTTTCAGAGTAGCGGCTGGGGAAAGGTCAAATCAAGTCATATGATCAGCTTTGGTAAACTAGCAGGAGAAAGCAAATTCAGCGGATTAGGCTTTCGCTTTCTTCCTGGTCAGTCTGAGATGTTATATCATGAATTTTCTCAGTTACCTTCATCCTTTGATAGGTTGTCTTTTTTAAGTAATTCTCTTGGTTTATCTTACTATTTTCTATTCTGAGTCTATCTCTTCTCTATCTGAAAAAAATCTATCAAGATTCACAAAGAGCACCACCTAACCTAAAAGAAAAGCTTTTGCACGCCTTTCCTTTCGAAAGATTTATTTCAATTTAAGGCACTAATAAGTTTCGTTATTGAGCGCCTCAAAAGGACCCTTTCTGCAGTACTAGACCTGGGTCACCAATTCCCGATCGTTACGCCACGGCGTCGATAGCGCCCTTATTTCTAGCCAAGGCCTTTTCAACCTTTCTTGTAGAAGCCCTATTCTTGTTCTTGAAACCAAAATCCAAGGAATTAACATATTCAGTTCAAACTTCCCCTGACCGTGAAGGAACGACATTACATCTTCTCTTCGAGAGCTCCTGTTGAAAACATTGGAGATGATAATCTCAATAATTAGAGTCGGCTGCTTGCTTTTTTTCTTTTCACTTCTTCCTTACAAAATTAGACACTTGAGTTCTGTATTGACGAACCCCTTTAACTGATTCATTCACTGAGAAGTAAGCTCCCAATCGCCACTTAATGATTGATTTAACACTTTCTTTAGCTTAAAGCTGAACAGAAAGCGCTGAATAAAGCCCCAGAGTCTTTCTTTTATTATCGGCAGGTCGAGTACCAGCCAATCTTATCTCCGGAGCCCTATGATTACTTTATTTCTAGGTGGTCCCACTCTTGGGGAACCGAGCTTGGCTCGAGCGAGACGAGGTTCTCTTCCCGTTTTATGGATTTGGAGATTCTTCTAGGAAAAAGCATTTCTTGGCTATTAAGTTCAAATCATCCATAAACTCTGATTTGCTAGCCTGACACTGCTGGGTTGATACATCATTGAGATACTCGAGGTTCTCAGTTCTACCCTTGCATCGTTCCGGAAATCCCTATTCCCTACCTTTTTTTCTTTTTTTATCGAGATTGGTTTGGTGTGCTTATGGATCTACAGATTCATTACTTGTCAAGCTCTCATTTGCTTTTGCACGAGAATCCGCTATCCCTGAGGAACTGCTTGATAACTAGCCTACAACCTAAACGGCTTATGGTTGGTCTTACCCTATCTGACATGCCCCTCGTTTTATCCAGGCCTTTCTCCCCACCATTCCTTAAGATTTGTATTAAGGCTAGTACTGATATTAATGATAGAACTGATTGACTCAGATCGTTAGCTCGTAAGGGCATTATTGAGAGTCCACCAGTAATACCAATAGGAAGTGGGTTTTCCACATAGCATGAACAGGACTCATATTATCTTTCTCCCCTGACCAATTCGTTTGATAGCCTTTACAGAAAAGTTAGTTTGAAAGTCGGGTATCCATTATTGAAATTGGTAAATATATATATAAATCTTGGATGAATTAGTTGCGGCAAGAGCGGCTAGCAAAGCGTGCTGATAGAGATGCTTGAAAGGAGAGGAAAAAGAAATGGGGATGAAATGGAAATTAAGGTAGCGAGATCACTCCGGGGTAAGGCGACTAGAAGAGGGACCTTTTCCCTGTTAACAACAGGAGATAACAAGGGAAGATCTAAAGTTAGGAATCAGGGATAGGAGAATTTGAAAAGCGATACGATAAGACAGTCATCTCACACGCGAGGACCACAGCCTCTTCCTGATCTTCTCTTTCTATAAATATCATAATAGAATCAAGATCTAGGCTATGATGAGAAGCAGCTGTGTCAGAAAGAACGAATGGAACTCTTCAAGTCCCAGATAAAAGAAAAAAGCATATCCCTCTCCTTCTCCTGGTCCTATCGAACCAGTCACCGCTTGCAGCCCCTGGCAAAGACCCTTCCTCGAAATCTTTTATCTATTTTCTTCGACCCCCACTTTTTTAGTTAGGGATCGGGTAACCTATTAAGGAAATTCCTCCTCTTTCCACATTCTTATAGAAAACTCTCCTCTAGACTAGGATTTCCCCTGGCTAAGAGAAAGGGCTTAGAAAGCTATAGAAAAGCCTCTAAACCCCTTCTTAGATAAAGGATAAAGAGAAGACGAAGAAGTCATAGTCGGCTCTAAGAGTAGAGTACAGCTACTCTTCTTATTCTCTTAAATGGTATTTAAAAGCAGAGAAAGAGGCGCCTTGTGGTGATTTAGTTCTGCTAGAACAATCGAATGCTTATCTTAGATATAGAGCCCAATGAGACGAAATTATTTAAGTAAAGTACTTTCTCCTGTGGTAAGAAAGAATTGGCTTAAATTCACATAGAACCGATGTGGACAAGTCCAATTGTAGATCATGCTTTGACTTCAACCCGATTCCTCCACTCCTAGAAAGTGTGCTGTGCTTTCGGGCGATGAATCTTGGCTTGGTTTTCCACTCTATTAAGAGGTTCCCATCGAGAAATTAATTAATTAAATTTAAGAAGAACTCCCCCTGGGTCTTTCTAAACCTGGAGGAAGTTAATCAGAAGAGGTTCTTCAAAAAGGGATTGACCTAAGGCAAGGTTGACTTATCCTGGAGGAAGGTGTCTCAGGAAGAGAAGACGCTGATGCCGCAGGTGTTATAGAATCCGCTGCTCTTGGTCTTGTTGGAGGAAGAACAATTAAATCAGAATAAGCTGTTAATGAATTTCCTGAAGCAAGGGAAGCTTTAGCTTGTGCACAATTGAAAGAAAAGGGCGCGAAAAGGCCTCTTTCAAATAGGGGAATGGGATGCTTTAACTCTTGCACTTGACTTCAAGCCGGGATTCATCTCGAGAAATTCCTTTTGAATCGACAGATGAGATGAGAGGGAATTCGCACATTCAACTGAATGCAAAAAATCGTGTATATAAATAAGATTAGTTGAACTCTGACTGTGCTCGTAACCGGTGCCGCTGTTCTTAGTCTCGAATCAGCCTTACCTTCTTCCTTTCCTGGCTTGGTTGACTGAGAGATTCTTGGTGACTCTAAGCCAAAGATACAGTCTATGGCGCTTCCCCTACTGTCAGGGAGAGGGTCTTTGTCCGGAAAGGCGACCTTTTCTGTTTCAAGGTACTGAAAGTCGCGACCGATAGGGAGAGGAGGAGAAGACTCATTTTTCATTCTATATAGGGGGGAACTATTTTGAAGCCTAGAGAGGCGGAAGCGGCAAATCGCTTCTACCGAGTTCCCCAACAGCAGCTTAGCTTAGTAGCTTAACTCTTTCTACTGGCGCTGCTGGATGCTTCTGATCAATAGGAAGAGGAGGAAAAAAAAGCTTATGATGAGCATCTATTTGAGTCGATCATTTCCAAGATCTAATTCAAGTTTTTTCTTATGTAGTGGAAACGCCTTACAATCTGAAGTTTTACGCTTAAGGGAAGAAATGTTCTTGGTAAATGCAGGACTTGGGACCCCCAGAATTTGTATGCAAGATGAGCCTACAGGAGTGCCAATCAACCGAGCCACCAGGTTTGAGAATAAAGTGGGATCCCTGGGTGTAGTGGCCGGTGAATCAATGATCAAAGAGCAGATTTTGGAAAGATTCTTCATCGATCTAGTGGCCGGTGAATCAATGATCAAAGAGCGAGCAGCCGCCAGGTTTAATGATTTGGTGGGATCCACAGATGTAGTGGCTGGTGAACCGCTTCTTCTTCTTCCACGAAGATTCAGACAAAACCGAGCTTGGATGGAACTGAACAAGATTTGGCGAACGAATAAAAAGGTAAAAGGCTTTATTATTGAGAAAGTCAAAGGAGGTTATTCAGTAGCCATCGCAGGTTTCATTACTTTTCTTCCATTCCGTCCTCTCATAAGGCAAAGGATATCGAATGATCGATTCACCATTGAGAGCATTAATCCAAAAAGGACGAATATTGTGGTGTTCTAACAGCGGCAGATCAAAAAAAACTTGATGAGCGAAATTTGCAAAAAAAAAGAGCACTTTTTTTTCAATTCCGAAGCCTAGCGTCTCCTGTAACACTCTATCACCTTAATCCATTCTTTTGTTGAGGGCCCATTGAATCGGATTCGCCAGACCCCTTATCCTAACCCGACTTCCAATATTCATTGCCTCTACTGCGAATCTTTCCTAGCATCAAAAGGTTCTCGTAATCTCGGGCAGCTATTTCCGGTTTGGATTATTCCTATTCCTAAATAACTCATTTCGGACAGGAACAGCAATTCCATAAAGAACTCTTTCCTCTCCCTTTCTAATCTCTCTTAGCTCTCGATTCTTAGGTAAGAGAAGAAGAAGAAGGATATCTAACCCGCTCCAATGTGTACTAGAAATGAAGACCTTGATCTATGGCCTTTCTTTGCTTGGAAAACCTTCTTTTTTAGCTCCGAGATGCTAGCATCACATGAGCCGATTGAAGGGGCTTTGAAAGGTATTTCCGCTACTTCCTTTCCTGTTCGAACCGGTATCTCAGGAGTGACTAGTGTTCTAACTATCTTCTCTGTCGCATCAAGGGTGCTATTCTTAGGTCCAGTTCATACTGGTATATCTTGAGTTCCTTCCGCACAATCTATTTATTGAGGTCAAGCCAAGCTTTCTGTCTCAACCAAAAAGCAAGAAGTCGATCTCACTAAAGCTAACAACTTCGATCTGATTCTCTAAATAAGGAATCGATACCGGTGAAGCTGGTAACCAACGAATTTGAAAAAACCCGCCCTAAAGGGCAACGAAACTGGGGAGCTACTAGTGGCATGATTAATAGTAGTAAAGAACGCAAGAAAGATGGTCCCACTTCATTTCCTGTTGAAGAAAAATACCATGAATTCTGCACGACAGGTTCAATTTGAAAGAGATTCACTTTTGAGTGATCATTCACGTACGGTAGTCTTCTTTCTCTGTAAGCCACGGTCGGATATCAATGCCAAATAAGAAGAAAGGCATCCTCGGTCAAATAGAAATCACTAATTAGCGTCACACCATATATTGGTTAAGGAAGAGATACAGGCTTACTAGGCTAACCAAGGGACAGCTCTCCGTCTCTCTCGCTTAGAATCCCTATTATATTCTTTTTGTTATTAGCTGCCTAGAGGAAAGATTATCTGTAACTATGCATTAGCTCAACCAAAAAAAATCCTTGATCTAAGGCCTTTCTTTATTCTTTATAAGGCTCAATGTAATTGAGTTTGACCTTTCAATGTGAGTAAAAGACTCCCACTAAAGAAACGAGCAAAGTCTGAGATCTCCTATTGATCACGATTTCCAGTTCATTAAGGTAAGGAAAACAGAAAATGAATCAAAATACGGGGAAATGAACCATCTGTTGAAATAGACAACAGAATTAGTGCGGTAAGCATTCTTTAGTAACCAGAGTGAGGCCTATATGCTACCCTATCTTATTAATGTTCTGAGGATTCCGTTATTAGGAGTGGTTGCAAGTGAAGCAAGGTACGCAGAAGTTTAGGTTTTGAAATCCCATTAGCCGGTCATTCAAAGAATACAAGTGAGCATTTGCCCGGGATCTTGGACTAAGACCAAGGAAGACCTGGCTTTTGTAGCTTTGTCTATAACTAGCTAAGCTTGAAGGCAAGTGTCAGTAGTCAATCAAAGCCCTATATCCTTCTCTCAACCTGGGGAAGTCAGGATTGGCAATTTGCCCAGCTGACTTACGAATACCAGCAGCACTAAAAGACCAGGAAAGGATGATAAACCTTCAAGAAAAGGGAGTTGTCCTTGAAATCTCGTAAAGATAAGTTAAATTCGGAAAGAGAGGTTCAATCAAGCTAAGACCCTATGAATCTACTCTACCTTTGGTACAGAGCTTACTTTCTTTTCAGCAGCAGCGTATTCTTCTTCAATTGCACCTCCCTCAACTGCGCATTCTATCATATCACCTTTTATTTTAGCAAGAGTGGGAGAAGCGGAAGGGAACAGAACTTTCTTTCTGGCTAGGCTAAGCCCGACTTTCCTTCAGTCCCAGCCACTAAAGTTGTGATACCGGGAGAGAGAAACCACTTTACAGTCAAATAGGGCGGGGGTTCATTCCCACCAACTTACGAAAAAGCATTTGATCTTCCTTAGCCCTCTTTCTTTTTTCTCTGGGAATTCTATGTATAAGTGAGAAAAGCCCAGTTTCTTTAGCTGCCCGCTTCGACCTTTAAGCAAGAAAAAGAACATCCCTATCTTATTAAGTAAAAACCGCCTTTCAAAGGCTTCAGAGGATCTCGGAATTAGAATATTTTATTTAAAGAAGTACTTCTCGGAAATGGCTCCGCAAGAAGAAAGAATTGAGTTCCATTGGCATTGGTTTGATGGGATTCAGTTTGCTTTCCCTGAGAAGCTTTTCTTTCCTTTCACCCCAGACTATAAAGAGCTTTTCGAACTCTAACAAGAACCCTTACTCTATAGGAGATGTCTTTTAGAAGACCGGTCAAACTACTTCCTCTGTATCGTTATTTATGGTACTTCCTGGTAAAGCGAAATGATTCCCCGATCCAGCTACAAAGACTGGGGTCGCTTCCTTAGGTCCATTTCCAGCAGCAGATGTCACTTTCTTTCTTCCTCAAACACAAGAACTTCTATCTCCGGATCGGCCATAGATCAAGAATAGCCTATAAAAGTCCAATGGCTCTTATGTCACGCAGAAATCCATCAATCAAAGGCTCGAGGGGAGTCTTCTTCTGTGCCGAAGGGGACAACGATAGCTGCCCACGCCTGTGACAGAGCACACCATGTCGGTGGGAGATCCGGCAGTGACTTATCCTTCGTCCGGAGGTACCGAAGATTCGATGCTGTCACCCTCAGAGCCCGCAGATGTCAAGGAAGAGCTTCCACTTTGGGTAGGTCAACTAAGCACGCTTCGCCACACCTTCGACAGACTTTTTACGACTTCAACCGATTTTAGGTATTCTGGAAAGGGTCTAAGTGTAATTTATAACTCAACGATCCGCACCATGTGGTGCCAAACTTCTACCTTATAGTTACTACCTTTTGTGTACTAATTGCTCCCCTTTCCATCGGGTTTCTAAAGTTTATCCAGCCCGACATCGTGAATTCACATAGAGTAACCTACTTCGCTTCCATAGAAGACACCCTTCTTTCTCCTTGAGTAGATTCCGCGTTGGATGAATTCTATTTATAAAATATGCTAGGCCTTTTGTTTAAGCCAAACACGAAACTGAACGTCCCTACGGTTGCATAGGTTTTTTCTCTTCTATCTCCCATCTATCTAGTTTTCACTAAAGCAATTATGATCTGGAAGTCGAATCCTTTGTTTTGTTAATCTGTAGGTACTACTCGCCTAAGAAGGCGATTGGCAGAAGTGAAACAGCTCTCTCCTGAAAGGGGGTGGAGGAATTCCAGCTAGGATATTCCTCTCTGGTGCTAGTGTAGGGAAGAGGATAGGTTGCCTATGAGTCCGCAACCCCGCTAACCGGTCTTGAGAGTGAGTAAGTCATTCCATGCGTTGTAGTTGTAATAGTACCGGCAAACCTGTAAGCAAGCGTTTTAGGCAAACCAGTATATACCTTCTAATCAGGGAGATTTCATTTAAAGAAAGATGTATTGGTTGGGAGCCAAGCCCGTCTATCAGCTTGTCGCTGATCCGCTGTTTCAAGTCGGCTGCTCTACCTTTCTCTTTAACTAGGAATGCTAAAAACTAAGAAGTAAAGTAGGATGAGGCATTGAAACTTCCTTATTAGGAGATTCCCCTATTGATATTTAATCACTCTCAAACAAGGGTGGGTACAGAAAGAGTCATCCAATCTTTTAATTCAACAAGAAGAAGAAGTACCACCAGTGCGATTCCGAGTGATAAGACGTAGGATAGAAGGTATAGGATGGAACCGAATCGAGCCTACGGGGCCTTAGAATGCTAAACCAAAACACGAAGAATCAAAGTGAGTTGTCGACTCCCCGAAAGCTTGCGTGACTACTGCTTCTATTCTATTATGAAAGATGACTTCACAGGTCATTCATAAATAAATAGATGTGCGTTAGGACATAGTTTGGAAGCGGGAAAGGAACTAACTCGATCTCCTCTAGGGCCAAATAGAAGCCAGCTTAGCGTTTGTTTGATCGTTCGACTACTTGTTCGTGTTCGTTGCTTTTTTTGATGTGATCCTTGTCTTTAGCTTGGGACTTAGTCGGAATAAGCGTAAGCGCAGCAAGAGAATTCGCAGCTTTTGTGCCAAACGCTCACTTCGCCCTCCCCGAGGAAAGAAAGACCTGCGGTGGCTACAACTGCTGTCAAACCTGAAAGAGCCGGGTGCTAACTTAGGAATAAAAGCAGTAGCAGCGAAGCTAGGATAGACGGGTTCATCGATCCGGGAAGAAGAATCGGCGAGTGATATCCTTACTTTGAGCTTAGCAGCACCGGCTGAGGAATTCGCAGGCAGGATACTCGCATACTCGCACTGAGTGAGACTAGCAACTCCGGGAACAATGGGAATAGCAGGAATAGTCAAAGGGGTAATCACACTAGCATCACTTCTCCTTAGACTGGACATAGAAAACACTTGAACGAGCAATCTTACCCCGACTACATCACACCCTTATCTTATAGAAAAATAGAAATTTCAATAAGCATTTTTTTCTTTATTGAACCCCAACTTCAAAGGCATTTTCGGGGACTAGCCAACTTACCAAGACACAAGAGTCCAAACAGAGAAAGACAATCTATCGCTACAGAAGCGCTATTACGTACTATCTTATTTTTTTTCCCCGGAATGTAAATAACATTTCCTCTATTATCTACAAATGTAATCCTGTCTAACAAATCGCCCCCCTTTCCGCCCGGACTAAGGCTGATTAGATTTCCACATGCCTCGGCTAAGAGCTTATGAAAAGAGTCAACACTAAAATCATCTTCCGAATCTCCTTCAGGTATGTGGAAGGCCCCCTCGACAATGTATCGGGCATAAGGCAAGTTGGGAAAGCGCGCATCGAAAAGCCGATCAAACTCATCGAAATAAAAATTTTTCAAAATACCAGATAGGCCGGATGGTAATAAGCCTATTCCATTTGTTTTCCAATACTGTTGGCATCTTTAGAAATGAATCGATTAATCCCATGCAATAATCATCGACTATAATTAATTCAAGTTTTTTTAGTAGAAGTAAATGAGAAATGTTAGGAGCAGACGGTGAAAGATCAAAATATGAAGGGTTTTTACTTTATTCCAACTGGTAACAGTTTTCATTATTCTCAACGGAATCCATTAACAAAAAGTTTGACTCTATTATACCATCTAATAGCTTAGCTATAGCTAAAAACACGAGAAACTCTTCGAGCGTAATGCTATTGTAAAAAATATTATTTTGAAATTCCGGGTGCGTACATGAATTATAAAGGTAGTAAGGAATGTGGTTTGGATAGGGATCATTTTTCGAGACCAAACGCATTTCGGAAAAGAAAAAGGTCCCCTCTAGTATAGAGTGCTGAATAGCAGAAACCACTTCGTACCTCTATATTTTGAAATAAGTCTTTTCGAGTAATATATCTGGCGCGTACTTCAGCTGAAAGCATATTTCTATTCATCATTTGAAATATGTTATTTCTTCTTCCTTTCTTAAGAGACTCCTAAGTCCCAGGCATCCGGTTACCTTTTTGCTGACTCCCTCGCAGCACTATTTCACTTATTAAATTAAAAAATGAAAGAGATGCGGGTTTTCCGGTGTCAGTCTTGCTTCTGCTGGGCTAGCTCTTCCCCGGGAGCTGACCCGAGAACTCTAATAGCTCTATCTTAGTGAGTGTTCCATTGGCTAAGAAGCTCTTTTCGGCAACAGAATAGTACTCCTATTCATTCCTATTCTTTCTCGCTGCTTTTCGATAGCGTAATTTCGTACCTAAGGGAAAGACTCTCTCTTGCGCTATTTAATCCTAACCCTAACCTATTATGCTTCTTCCGCTTAAATGATTTAGGAATGACCGGCAGTGAATGCCCGGTAGCAAAGGAAGAACAGGACTCGGCTTAACTGTATGTTCTATACCACGTGGAAAGCCAATAGGCCAATTCACTTTAGCATACCACTCTGGCAGAAAATAGTATATTTGCCATAGGCGCCCTGTAAACTAGGCACTCTCCCAATGGTACTGGATAAAAGTAGAAATGAATATAGATTTCTTTTATTTGGTCCTTTATTATATTCTAAGTTATTTAAAGATGTCAACATCTCATCTCTTTTTGCCTCTCGATTCGGAGAAGCCCACTTCTAAAGTGACAGACTTTTTCCCTAGTCAACTTTTTTTTGAGTTTCGGTTATTCCATTTCAATTAATGGTTTTTTATATTAGTAAAAGGGACCTTAAAGTTTCGTTTCATTCCCTGCTCTCTCTGTTCCCGTCTTAGTTCTATGCTTCCTATACCGCATGCTCCAGTAAGAGATCAGTCTGCCAATGACACTGCCAATGTGGTATTCGTCGTATCGGAAGTCTTTCTAAGAAATTCCAAGCCTATGTGGATCGATCGGCAGTGTGGTCTTTATAGTAATAGTTGTTGCGTTGCCAAGGCCGCCTACTTGAATGTCATAAATCCAATTGGGTAGGAGCGGTTCTCTCTTTTAAGTTAACGAGTAACGTGCAAGCACTAGTGAGTCTTCCAAGTGAGTGGAATGCTTTGCTTAATGTACTTCGGTCGTTCTTACGCTTCTTCTTTTAGTCGAGCCAAGCTTCACGCTTTACTGCCTTTTTCTTTATTTTATAAAAATGTAAAAGGCTATACAGACTATTGTTACCTCCTCCTAAAAAAAGAGCACTATTTTCGGGAGAAATTCCCTTTTCTTCATCAGCCGATGATTCCCATCAGGATAGCCATGTAAGAGCGACAGCTGCGAAAACCAAAGCATCAAGGTCGGCTGTGAAAACTCTTTTTTCAGTCTTTTCTGAGTCTCGTTTTGAACGAATCCGTGTAAAGGAGTCAATTATTGCCATGCCCATTTAAAGATTCCCGGTATCTCACGAATTGGATTCGAACCAATCAAGCTACTTGCCCTTTAGTAGATCGTGAGTGGGTCTGTCGTCCTCCTCATTATAGTCCTCCTAAAATCAATAGCATTTCGTCGAAATATATCCTGTCTTTTCACCTTAGTAGTCCTATGCATAGTAAGTACTATAGCCCCAATCATGGCTACTAATAAAATAAGACTAGGAACCAAAAACCAGACGAAATAGTAGGTATAAAGTAAATTTCCCAATGTTTCCAAATTAGTCCAACTTCTAACCTTTCCGGCATAAACCATATATCTCAGAGAGGTCGTATTTCTTTGGGTTGGTAGTAATGGAATGGTTTCATTATCTAAAATGAAGAACATTTCCCACCAAAAGATCAATCCAATAATACCACTCACTGGTAAATAGCATGGCGAGGCAAAGGGGGGCAACTACGAAGCTTCGTAAACTCGATAAAAAAATAGCTCCGCTTATAGAATGCAAGCAAGGTAGCTTGCTTACTCTCCTCTTAGCGTTTTCATTGGCGACAAGGAAGGAGGCATTGGAAAGACTAGACAGACCATACTAAAGCATTCAGGAAGCGACTAGTCGCTTCTGGGGAAGCTTTTAGAAGGCCGTAGAGATGCTGCTTGCCTCGTCCTTTACTTTAGCCGTAAAGTAGAGTTCGGGAGAAACTAGTGTCCTGTCCGGTTAGAAAGCCAAGCATCAAATCATTTGTAAAAAGGACACCCCATATAAGACTTACAACATTAAACAGATAGTGTTTTTTTTTTTACTAAATTCATCCTGTTATTTACTAAAAAATCAACCCATTCAAGAAATAGATATTATAATACAAGTTGGGTAGCTCATTAAACAAATAGCTATGACAAATAGTGTAACACATTCACGATTCTTACTTACCAAGACAAAAAAAAAAAACAATATTGATAATAATTAGCAGTTATGGTACAAACATAAGGAATTTTATTTATTATTTTATTATTATAAACTCAAAATTTATTCACGTGTTGTTTAATTTAATATAGGTCAAACATATATTTTTTTTCTCTTAAAATTTTATGATTTTGTCTGTTATGTCTACAAACTTTAATTTGAACCTCTCAAACCTTTAAACTTACATTTTTCCTAACATTTTAGTATGTTTTTTTCAAATGTCAATTTCACGTGTAATAAAAGATACGCGGATGGAATTACATGCATTTGACATGTGATAAAGAGTGTTTAAATGTCATGAAAATTTTAAGTTTAATGATTTGGTAGATTAAAAATAGAGTTTATGGATATATTAGATAAAATTATGAAAATTTTAGGGCAAAATAATATACCGTTTGCCTTAAATTTATACCATAGTCATGGATCACACTGCATAAAATTCCTAAATCTGCCACTGATTGTAATCTTATTTAACGGTGATAAGATAATCAAGTGAAGTTATTTTGTAAAAAATAGGAGAAGACACCTTTAATTTTATCCTCTCAAGTCTCAACATATCATAACAAAGAAAAGAAACAATTTTGATTAAACAGTTACACAGCTACACCTAATGACAAATTTGACACTACATGCATGCATAGCTTTGTGTCAATTATATTTTTCTTAATTACCTACTTGTTTAATTTATTTAATAATGTAATTATTAAATTTTCATTGGACCAAGTATAAAAACACTCATGGTAAGGGCTTTTCATCAAACGGTCACTCATCAAACGGTCATTCATCAAACGGTCACAGTTAAGCATAATATTCTAGTCGCAGGTAAGTCAAATCTATATTAATTTAATAATTTTTATTTTGATTTTGTACTTAAAATAAACCAGCTCTAGCTAATCCCTAGCTAATGACAACCTTTCTTCAGCTCTTCTATTAAATCTTCAAATCAGAATAAGAAGATCCACCTTCTTGAATGGCATTTCTTGCCATATAGATTTCAATGCTTCTCATTTCCTCTACTTCTTTACCCATCTCTGGGCACCAATACTTATTCCAATTTTCAATACATGAGTCAGCAACTTGTAGAAATTGTTCAACAAAAACTGGCCATGTTACCACCGGCTTCCTTGTTGTAATTCCTTCGAGAATTGAATTTCACCCATGCATGATATGTCACAAATCCTTTTGCTTTTAGTTTAGTTTTTAAATAGTTGAACTTTTGTTTTTGTATGTGTAGTTGTGGATAATTATAACTTGAATAGTTGCATTTTCATTTACCTTGTATAATACTTATTATTATACAGGTCTATATATTCTAGTTTTTTTTTTGTTAAATTTTTTTATATATTCAAGTATCTGTGTCTAAATTGAGTACATACTTTCATATTCTCTATTTTGAAGACAACGGTCCAAAGCATAAATATGCACCCATATCCAACACCGTTCTAAGCCCGTGTAACATAGGTTCCAATCAATGGTGTTTGGTAATGAAATTATTAACAGAGTACATTTGCAAAGTATACTATTTTTATATTGTTTACAGAAAAACCCAAATGCGCTTTATTGTTGAAAAATTAAGATAGTTTTTTTTTTTTAACTTATCTCAAAGAAAAATGAATTAAAATTTGTAAGAGCTAGAGCTAGAGCTAGTTTAATCACATAAACTAGCTTAAGTACGTAGTTTCACATAACAAATTGAGTTAAAAAGAATTAACAACCTTAACAAGATGTACTCTGGTCCAAAGCTGGCCGTTCTTTTTTGCTTTATGTGCTCTGCATCTTTTCACCGTGGAATGCTTGTCAATTTTTTCACCGCGATAGAAATAAAATGAATACTTGGTTTCTTTTCTTCCCCAATAATTTTTCGAGATTAGAACATGATCCGTCTTGGGCATAACCTTACCGCGCGAAATGTCATGGTTGTTGTGTAAGGCATTCTTGGATTTCTTACATTCGAAGACATTGCAGTAAAGATGAACTTTTAACTGATCTGAATTTGTTGAAAACA
>CANYLF013487587.1:0-13820 GCA_948193215.1 Bocquillonia castaneifolia
GAATCACTATAAATCTTTTGTGTTCTTCTTTTTTTCCCTAATCCATTCTTGAATCATTTTTTATTTCTAATTCCGCACCAATTCACCCCCTCTTGGTTTTACACATTTTAATTACATAAACCATACAACTACCATATGATAATTTTTTTTTACTTTTAAATATATAGTTAGTATATAAATTTAATTTTTATATATTTTTGTTATCTCTTTCAATTATAAGATAAATAACTGTAATATTTCTCTCTATATAAAAATTGTTATTTATTTTTACATTTCCATATTCTATATAAATATTTTTGATAATTTTAAAATATTCATTAATTTTTTAAATAATGAAAAGATAAAATGATATAATCAAACGTATACTTATTTTATTATTTTCATAAATTATTATTTTTCCTTTGAAATTTAATATTTGATTACAGATTTTAATAAAGTACATAATTATCTTATTATTTTTTTATGTTTTTATATTTTTTCAAAAAATTAATAGAAACTTAAAGAATTTATTTTTATATATATGTTAAAATATTGATGAAAAACTTTGTGTCTTTAAGTTATTGATTGATTATATATTTTTAATTTAAATATTTTTTTCAAAATTATTATTTAAAATATCATTAATAAAAAAATTAAAAGTTGAACGCACAAGGTGTAAAGGCTAGTTATATATGTAAGCTAGAACTTAATTAGAGCATTTCAATCCATAATTAATTTTAAAAGAAGAATGAAAGAAAGAAAAGAAAAGTTTTGATTCTATATGTACAGTAGAAACTCTCTAAATTAATATGACCCATGAAATAAAAATATACTAAATAATAGAGATTGTTAATTTATAGAATATTCATTTAAAAATATCATATAATTTATTATATATTTTTAAGTAGTTTGTATAACTAAATGTGAAGAAAAATTGTGAAAGAAGAGTTTTTTTTATCAATAAAGGAAATTTTTTATATATTTTACTTAAATATTTCATTTCTTATAAATTATAAAGTATTTGATTGTAAATATATACATATTAAAATATAAAAAACTATAAAAAAAATAAGCAATGTACATGAGATTTATATAAGGAATGGTGATTTTATAAATTAATATTTACATGTATATATATATATAATATTTTGTATTAAATAATAGAGATTATTAATTTATAAAATATTAATTTAGGGATGTTAAACTGTATATGGTTGCTGATGAGTGACATTTCTGTACAATCTGAAAGAAGGAATAGTATAACATAAGCATGAGATATTATATATTGATTACGGAATAATTAAGATGATTAATTATCTCATAAATTATTTAGAGGAAGTAAAGATTGGTAATTAAAGAGAACGCCCCCCGAGGGTCGCGAAACATCGATATTTCATGATCGAGCAGTATGCAGGTACGTACATGTAGTAATTATAGGTAATGTTATTAATTACTATTAGCATTGATGGTCCCAATCGCATTCATTGTACCGTTACGTGCATGTATAATGGGCAATTGGATCTATCTATAACTTTTCACCACTTCTGGCTTGGCTCTGTTTAAGCTTACGCGGCTTATCAACATAATTTTGATTGTGGCTGACCACACCATAAGCATCATCATCACGATGCTCAAACATACTTTATTTTTTTCCTTAAAAAAAAAAAAGGAATTTCTTTAACTAGTACATGCACCGCAATATATTTAAGATTAATACCAAATGCTCTTGGAATGCAGTTGAGGGCTGCTACTAATTAATTAATATCATAGATTAATTCAAAATCATCGGCCTTATTTTAATTATTTCCCTTTGGTATTTTTTTTTTATGAGCTAGTTCCCTTTATTCTATATCATTGGACTATTGGAGTACTGCAAAGGAAAAATATATATATATAAGCTGTTTTTTTATACGTACAATGTATTCAACTAGTTGTTAATGTTGGCTACACACCCCACACCCCCCCCCCCCTGAATTTTCAAGTTTTTTTCTGAGCATATCCTATCCAAAGTTCCAAACCAATTACTTAGAGATTTGCTAGATTTGAAACCACATTATACATTTTTTTAATGGACCACTTTTTTTAATGGACCACGTAATACATTTACAGTACATTTGACTTGAAGCACTGAATACAAATAAATGGGAAATGGTTGATAGATCAAATTGTGCTAACTCAAATGGGACATTATTATCATTTTTTTATTCTAAATATTGTGATTAATTTTGTGTTATTTTTATTAGAGAATAAAGTACAATTCTACCATTTAGTTGTTAATGATAAGGATCAATCATACAGAACTCACATTATTTACTTATCTACGCATGTAACCAAAGATTCCTATCTTTTTCTTTACTTAATGATGGAAATTGTACAACTCACCCTATTTAGTTTGTTTGTGTACCTTTTCTTGGGTTGGATGCAAAGCTTGCTTTCTTTTTTAAAAAAATTGATTTATGTTGTGAAGAGGAAAATTCATTTTTATTTTTTATTTTCTTGCAAATGGGTTATGTTGATTGTAGCTTGAGCTTGTAAAGGTCAATTTTGAGATTTATTTTTTCCGGTAATAATCTACTTAAAGAAGGTTATTATTGTTTAAAAGTTGAAGGACTGGGTCTCATGAGAATTGTTAGGGGAATGCAGAAATTGTTTTACGGCGATGAGGAGTTGAGCACACTGGGCTGGAAGAATTCCTTCTCCAAAGGAATTGGCGTCACTGCCCCCAAGGCTAGAACACGTGATAAACCCATGATTCCTAGGGTCTTTTTCTGTCTCTAATTCTGGGTCATTTGGGTTTGAGAATTGGTGTTTGGTTTCCAGTAATTGAAAACAATAAATCTTTAGACCAATGACTCGAATTTTGGTTCAACGAGGCAGTGGTTCTTCTTCAAACCAGAGCCGCACAGGGTCTTCTTCAGCTACTCGGCCAGAGACTCAGGCTGCAACTGTCCCTCAGACGAGTTCAGCCCCGAAAGATGATGAAATTGTTGATGAGGCACAAGAACTTCACGTTGTGATTGTGGATGAGCTGTTGGACTATTGTGGGAGTAGTGACCTCAAGACTGCAAAAAATGATGAGATATTGATAGAAGGCTTAGATAGTGATAGAAATGAGGGTTCAAGTAGTGACGTTGGTGATAGTGAGAAATTGCTCAATACTGATGGTGTTAGATCAGGGGACATGGTAAAAGGATTGGATGGGTTAAGGATAGTGGAGAAACCTACAACTGAGAGTGAAGGTTCAAGCAGCGGTTCTCCAGATGTTGGCAGTGGAAGTCCACAACCTCCACCCCCTCCTGTGCCACCTCCAAAACCTTTGGCAACAAATTCAAACTCAAGGAGACCTCTGTCAGGAAGTTCAAATTCTTTGCGAGCTGGATCAACTAGAAGAGCAGTTGCGTGGCCTGTTGTTTCCACTAGAACTTCACCATCTGATTCACATCCTTCCTCTCCTAGGTCTTATGGTGAGGGTGAGGGGTATAATAGTGCGGACGAGCAGAACCCCTGCTTTGTTACATCCTATGATGATCTGGTATGTTTCTGCTACTAAATGGCCAAGCCATGTCTTTGTTGGGTTTTTGTCTTTGATGGAAGTGACAAGCATGCAACCACGGTGGTGGTGTTTATTGTCATAAGATTCTATTTCTCTTATTCTAGTACTCTTTCAGTAACGGATTTTTAGAGGTTATTTCTGTTATTAATTAGATATCATCCATTACTTAGTCATCATGGTGGATTTCATTTTTTCTCTTACTTTGGCAAACATCTTGATTAATTTTATTACAAATGGAGTCCTTTCTAAAGACATTCTTGGATTGTGTTAGTTGTCTATCATACTGTCTAATGATATTAGCTTATTCTTTTATGTTTTGTTTAGAGTTAATGCACTCATATCAGATTCCATAGTTTAAAAAACATGTTGCATCAATTTCAGGAAAGAGAACGCCAATTTGAGGTTGACATAAGGCGGTCTAAAGGATTAGAAGTTAAGAGAATGTTAGAGGATGGGAATTGTCTCTTCCGTGCTGTGGCTGATCAAGTGTATGGAGATTCTGAAGCATATGATTTGACTAGACAAATGTGCATAGACTATATGGTAATTTATCTGATCATTTCATTTCTAATTCTATATTCTTCCAAGTTCGTTACTTAAATTCAACCTTGTTCATGGGATATGTAGGTAATTAAATAGCTGGAATAGCTGACTGCCATTCTTATGCATAAACGAAAAAGTCATAAGAACATGGTGAAAAGGATTTGTTCTTTTCATCAGCCTTTTATTGGTTAATTACATTTAGTACATGTTTGGGTTCAGAGGATCTTGTAATGGTATTGTGGATTGCACTTTGATTGGTCAGTGGACTTACAAGTTGCCATTATTCATTAATCTTCCATTATTACTCCTTTTTTCTTTTTTTCTCTTAATTTGTTTTCCTGCAATTGTCAGACACTTCAAGAGATAGACGGTCAATTTTAACAGGAAAAAAAAAGGGGAACTAAGACTAAAGCATGATATTATAAGGATCATGTCATTGAAGTTCTTTTCCTCTGCTATTTTATTCTTGAGTGGAGTATTAGTTGTTTAGTGGAGGGGAATGTAGACTGGGGGTTATCTATTGGAGACCATGCTGTGTTCTTGTCAATTGATCAAGGATCTTATTTTCTAAAATTTTCCTCTCTCTCTAATATTGACTTTTTATTGATAAGTTTCTTAACCATTATTTTGGAACTGATGCATAACTTTTTATTCAATGGGATTGGACTGAAATCTTCACCTTAAAATTTATTGCTCGAGGCATAAATGGTACTCCCTCCGTTCGTAATTAGATGTCCCTTTTGGAAGAAAATTTTTGTTTATATTTAGTTGTCATTTTAGACAGTTTAAGAAAGACTATATTTAATGCTTTTTTTTTCCATTTATATCCATGTAATAATGTTAAATTTCAACTTAACACTTATATACTCTTTCTTAATCAATGGGAACATACTAGCCAATTATGCACAAAATGAATTATTTTCTTTATATGTGTGTTTTTCTCAGAAGCAACATCTAATTATGGACGGAGGGAGTATTTTAAGACTTAGGTATATCTTTGCATCATATTGTTAGTTATGAGTAAGCTTATTCTGATCCTCTTTTGTTCATTCAGGAACGAGAGAGGGATCATTTTTCTCAATTTATAACAGAAGGTTTTATATCTTATTGTAAGAGGAAGAGAAGAGACAAGGTATGGATGTACTTTCCAGGATGATTTTTCAGTCTTCAATTATCTGCTGCTGTAAAATTTGCTTTACCATTAAAATTCATATCATGAGTATCACCTTCTATATGTTCCTATATCATTCTCAATTTTTTTTGAAGTTATATGGCATTTTCGATAAAGATGATATACTTGCAATGATTTTTTATTGTCACTTTCTTTAGAACCTAAACTGGACAGCCCTGTCTATTTCAGAATTAAACTAATAGGAACTTCTGTTAGGCATTTGCCACTCTCACTTTCAGTTACATATCATGTCTGCTTAGGGCATGGAATTTATTTGTTATTTTTTCCTTTTTGTGTTGGTCCTTGCCTGGCCAGAGGGGAAAGAAAAGAGAGTGAGGGTGGGCATAGAAAAGACATCTGCTGGAAGGCTATTTATTTTCCATGCTGTTTGGTTAGGTATTTTTGGCGTGCTTGTTGAGCTGTCAATGTTCAGCATGTTTGAGGGTTTATTTGCCTTGATAACATGGGTAAAATATACATTAACTTTATGGGTTCAAGTACACTAACTTTTCTGATACATCTTAACCTTTTCAACATAATTTACAGGTTTATGGGAACAACATGGAGATACAAGCTTTATCAGAAATGTATAACCGACCTATCCATATCTATTCCTATAGCACAGGTATTTTTTTTTTTAGTTTGTTATTATAGATTTGATTACTTCTCATCCAAGTTTGCATTGCTATTTGCCACATCTATGTTGATTACCAAAATCATTGATGCAGAACCCATCAACATATTCCATGGAAGTTACAACACTGATACACCGCCCATAAGGCTGAGTTATCATCATGGGAATCATTATAACTCTCTTGTTGATCCACGTCGACTTACAATTGGTGCAGGACTTGGGTTCAGCTGTCTTCGAGGGGTGCGTTTGTTTGTCCTCTTTTTTTTTTTAATGACAATGCCTTGATTGAGAAAAAAAGAAAATTACTTGGCTTGTGGAGTTTGCAGAATTAAAATAATTGTATATTAAAAAGAAGTGATCTTATTGACAATTAAATTATTTTGCAGACAAATGTGGACAAAGATCAGGTCAAAGCTGCAATAAAGGCCCAGCAGGACCAGCAGATTGATAATGCAAGTATTTGCTTTTAAGCAGTCATACAAAATGTTCTACCCAGTAATTTGTGGGGGTTGCTAACTTAATGCTTCATTTGTCCTCATACGTTATAAAAACAGGCACTTTTAGCTGAGGGGCGGTTTTACTCAGATCTTGAGCTTACTGAGAAAGAGATTGAACGTATGGTAATGGAAGCTTCTCGAGCAGAGTATCTGGCCAATGACAAGTTCAAACAGCAGCTAGGTCGCAAAGAGTCTTCTACCTCTGGTGCTGAACCATCATCGTCTGGAGCAAGTAAGTGGACCTGTTTTGTTATGTAGGAGAGAATTTCAATAAGTCAAATTCCAAAATTGTGAGTGATTTTTTTTATCAGGAACCTGTGAGCTCCATTGCATAAATACGAGGATCTTTAAAAACTTCTCAATTCTGCTCTAATGTGTTTAGTTGATTTTCGTTGTTTACTTGTGAGAGTGTGAGGAGAGATTTTTATGCAGCTATTTTGTTTTGTTTTGTTTTGTTTTGGTGGATCCCGTTAACCGGTGGCAATGTTATTTTTAAAAAAAAAAAAAAAAGGATCATCATCGGGCAGTGAGACTAAGGGGGAAGGCGCAAGGGAGAACAGTTTGCAGGATACCGTCCTAAGCAGTAGCATGCAGATGGTACTATCAATGGGATTCAGCTATTTGCAAGTGATCGAGGCATACAGCATATTTGGGGAGGATGTGGATTCAATGGTTTGTTACCTCTTGGAAACTGGCAGTAGCAGGCGGAAAGGCAAAGCAACCGAGTGAGTGGGGGCTGCCTGCCTGCCACCATATCTAGAAACAGATTAGAGATGGGGGATTTGATTAAAATCATCATCTTGTCCTCAGCTGACATTGTAACTTATTTTAAGTGGATGAAGGGGTGCAATTCAGAAGCAAGCAAGAGGCTTAATAGCAGAAACTTGAAAAATGTGTGATTAATGGTTGATCAATAAATAAAAAGGGGATGAATAATTAGTTAGTTAAATTGAAAGTGACGTCAAAGCAGGTGTTGAATGAAAGTAGTGATGTTAATGATATTATTATGATATGATATGTGTGTGTGTCTGTGGAGCATCGCATGAATAAAAATTTGGAAGTTGAATAAAGTCCTTCCATTCCCAACTGTGAGAGAGAGAGAGAGACAAATATAATCTAATCTATTGAGATCATTAACTTAAAATTAGATTTCCAACCTTTAATTTAATTAAATTTAATATGTACATTACTACAAAACCAGTACTAGTCTTCTACATCTCTCTCCCAGTCCAGCACTGATTGATAATTTAATTACTAAAAATCATGATTAAGGTTCAGAAAAGTGAATCTTTTAGTACTAGTAGTGGTGGATAAGAATAAGTAAAATTATTACTAGTTCTAGTATTCAAGCAATGATACTGTAAGACTTAAAATTTAAAAGAAAAAAAAAATGAAAATAAGTTTTGGGAATTGAATAGAAATTGTACATATAAATGAGCCTGAATTATGTTGGATCTCAAGTTTTTTTCTTAGATATTGAAGGGTTGAAACATTGGGAGGGCCCAGCCTGGTCAGCCGTTTACACTCCTAGTTCTCCAACTTGTGAAGGGAATGGAGGGAAGGACATTTCAGTAAATTCAAAGATTCGTTGAAGGAAGAACGGAACGGAACGGAACGGAACGGAACTCGGGTTGAGATAGAGAGCGCATGTTATTGTATGTTTACCTGAGGACGCACCAGACCAAAATCAATTGTAAAATTAATTAAAATTAACAGAAGAATTATAATTGAAATTATTATTAGGGTTAGGGGGAATATGACACAAAATGGGAATGGGAATGGGAAATTGATGCCTAATATAGACCAACAGAGCACAAAGCTCCTTAATTTAACTGTTCTTCAACGCATCGATCCTTTTGTTGAGGAAATTCTCATAACTGCTGCTCATGTCACTTTGTATCAATTCAATATCGACCTCAGCCAGTGGGTACTTCTCTTTTCTTCTCTCCCCTCTCCTTCCAATTCATTTCCATTTTTTCTAATTCTTAATTGTGCAGAGTCGCAAGGACGTTGAAGGATCTCTCTTTCTTGTTAAGAGGTTTGTTTTTCCTTTTAATGTTTCATTATTTCTTTCCCAATTCAACTCCCATTTTTATTTATTTATTGCCAAAATTATTTGTATTTTATTATGTTTCTCAGGAATACGCAGCCTCGTTTTCAGTTTATTGTTATGAACCGCCGTAATACAGGTACCTTTGCCTTTTTCCTTTCTTCCTCACATTTCATAATCTCACTCTCAATGTGTTTCTTCTGAAAATTGCCACTTTTGAGTTTCTCATATCCAAATTGCACTTTTTCAATTTTATTATTTGTTCATCTACTTCTTAGGTTACAAGTTACAACCCAACCCATCTCTCTCTCAACCATTTGTCGCCGAGTTAACCTCATG
This sequence comes from Bocquillonia castaneifolia, assembly GCA_948193215.1. Taxonomy (NCBI): domain Eukaryota; kingdom Viridiplantae; phylum Streptophyta; class Magnoliopsida; order Malpighiales; family Euphorbiaceae; genus Bocquillonia; species Bocquillonia castaneifolia. The sequence continues at coordinate 8,767 of CANYLF013487587.1, forward strand.
TTTCTCTCTTCCTATAACTTATACCACTTCCTGTCAATTGGCTTGTATGCTTAAGCTCTTTTTTTCTGGTCCAACCAGATAATTTGGTAGAAAATCTTTTGGGTGATTTTGAGTATGAGATTCAAGTTCCTTATCTCTTATATCGCAATGGTGCTCAAGAAGTCAATGGTATTTGGTTCTACAACGCACGTGAATGTGAGGAGGTTGCAAATCTTTTTAGCAGGTATTTTCTCATCCTTATTATTACTTTTCACTACCATCTTCTGTTGACCTATAAGTTTTCCATGAAGTTTTTTGGGCCTTCGCTTTCTCATTGTTTCTAATAGGTTGCACTATTGACCACAGTTGGGTCATCCATCTTTTTCAAAATGAAAAAAAGAAAAAAAAAAAAAAACTTCTCATGTCTTGCCGGTCTCTGTAGTTTAGCTATACCAGTGCACTGTTTTGCACCCCAACTTTGAGATGTTTGGGATCTATATGATTCTCAGTCAAGTATTTATATCTGAAAAGAAAACAGCATTATTTCTGGCAAAGTTGAAAAATCTTCTGGTAGCCAAATGCAAACGCATGCTTCACACTGTATCTTCATGCAAAATGGCTAAGGTTAGGGCTGTGTCCAAGTCATCCATTACAGTATTCCTTTAGAGCAGAATCTAGAGCAGTGGGGATTTGATATATGTGAAGAGTGGAGTGACACACCAATAAGGTGTAGTATACAATTGATTCTTTCTGCTTACTGAAACTATGATTAACCCTCTATTGAGTTCCATTGCAAATTGTTGAACATGTTGATTTTATAATGATCACGCCTGTATTATTAGTATGCTCTACAGATTTTAAGGAGTTGAAAATTGGTATATTCCACACATTTGTTAATAATGGTGTCGTCTTTGTCATGATTGGAGTAATGAATTCGACATCAATGGCTTGCTGCATTTTTCACTTTTCCCATAACATACATGGTGTATGTCTGCAATGAGAAATAGCTGTGGCATAATGTAATGTGCTCTAATAGTAGTAGTGATAGTTTTGTTTTGTTTTGTTTTTTTGCATATTCTTGTCAATAAGATTGAGTTCATCTGTTATAAGAAAATAGATAATGATAAGCAGAGCAAATTATTCATCACTTTGTTTATGGCTATATCTTGAGTTTTAGGGCTCAGGTTCGTTGTTTAGATATGCTTTATTCCTATATGAAAGCAGTATGTGAATCACTCTGATGTTCTCTCTCCATCAGACATTGGTGTGAATCTTAATTCTTGATATGCAAGTGATTTGATCATCTATGTTCTTTGGCTGTCCAGGATAATTAATGCCTACTCCAAGGTGCCTCAGAAGCTAAAGGTAGCACCAACTAAAAGGTAATCAGAAGTTCCTCTGAACCTTTATTTTTCGTTAGGAGAAAAGAAAGTTGTTTTTTAGTGTTTATGATTGAATAATCAGTGTGTTTTGCTTGATTTAGTTCTCACTGAAATTAAGAATTCATTGCTGAATGATTGTTTTTCATAAATTTCATATCATGTTGTAGTGGTTTGGATTGTTTTGAAGAACTTGACCCTTTTGGCATGTGTATGCTTATATTTAGAAACTGTCGCATAAGTTTCTCCTGGAAACTGGAAATTCAGCTTTGACCTGAAGATCTATGCCATTTATGTATACAACCTGTCCCATTTATCAATATGTTAAGATATTTTTTCATGGGTTGTGAAAATTAAAGTTAAAGAATATGTCTATTGCAGCGATTTTGAGGAACTGGAAGCTGTACCAACTATGGCAGTTATGGATGGTCCTCTGGAACCATCAGCATCAACTGCCCCCAATATCAATGATGTGCCCGATGATCCTGCCTTTGTAAATTTCTTCAGTGTAAGTACATTCCTATGTCATGTTACTTGGGTATAGTATTGTTTTATGTTTCCTTGGTATTAGTAAAAGATAATGACCTTTTTGGAGTTGCCAATGCTAACAATTGTCAAAAGGGTATAAGCTTGTGTCATGTTTCTCCATTCTGTTTGTCCAGCATTAGCTTACTGTTTAATACGTAAGCTGCATTTTATTTCTAGCTCTAAACATATAGACTACATATTTGCCGTAAAAGTTCAAATCCTGTAATTATCATTTTATGTGGCCAGGAGCACAAGACTAAATCTTTTTCTCATATGATTACAGACAGCCATCACTATTGGGAATGCTTCAAATGCAACAGTTACTGCCCAACCTTACCACTCTTCGAATCCAGTCCCTTTGGCATCCCAGCCAATTAGTATTGCTGCTCCTTCAGTGCCGACCTTGCAGATACCATCTCCTCCTCTGTCGGCATCTAGTTCGTTGATGCCAATCCTTGATGCCCTTGATGTCAATAGCAACAGCAACCGAACCACTAATCTTGTAAAGCCCTCTTCATTTTTTGTTCCTCCACCGTCATCTTCTGCAGGTGTGATACCACCTGTCTCCCCATCTATTCCCACTGCTCCTCCGCTTAATCCTCCTGTGAGTCTGCAACGGCCATATGGTACTCCCTTGCTTCAACCTTTTCCACCACCTAATCCCCCACCATCTCTCACTCCTGTCTCTAATCCTGCTCCAAATCATGGACCAGTTATAAGCAAAGACAAAGTTCGAGATGCACTTCTGGTTCTTGTTCAGGTTAGTTTCTCTTGATCTAGTTGTGGAAATGGTAAGAAAGTTGAAATTAAATTGAACCGATCCATGCTATTGTTGGCTGAGGTTTATGGAATAGACGGAAAAAAATGACCTGCTTTCTCAGCCAAGACGAGCAGCTTTTATGTTTATTTGCTTTCAGAGATCTTGACTTTCTGGTTGATCATGATGGATTAATTGCATGTTAGTTTGCTTCCATGATTGTGCAGCATTAATGGATATGCCTAAAACAAGTGTCCCTATCAATTGTGCCAGAGTGCATAAGCAGATATATCAAGTTTGTGATTTACTCATTTAATGTGCTAGTCTAGAACTCATTTGTCCATCTTTTTCTGTCTATATTTAGGGCTGCGCATTCGGTTCAAACTGAACCGAACTGAAATTGTTTTGGTTCACAAAACCAAACTGAAAAGTATTAGCACAAAACCGAACCTTTCCGGTTCAGTTTGGTTTTTAAGCCTAGGTTTGGTCAGTTTTGTGACTTGGTTTGGTTTTATCCTTTAACATCTAAAAACAAACTGAATTTTTAAAAATTTTAAAATTAAGAACCAAAACGAACTGAAATTAACTGGTTCGATTTGATTCTTGCACAGCCCTAACAACAAATATGATATATGATATGAGCAAATTGAATAGTTGCTGCCACTTTTTTTCTGTTGGCTTACTGTGCAATACCTTTTTTGCACTGATTGTTTTATGTTATTTGCCACTTGTACGTTATCCTACATATCTGATGAGCTTTCTTTGCATATGGTAGGACAATCAATTTATTGACATGGTATATCGAGCGCTGCTGAATGCACACCATTCTTGAGCAGTTGTATTTGGGCATTGCCATCTGCTCATCTGAGTTTTTGTTCACTGTGTAGTTCTTTTTCTTAAAAAGTGTGAAAGAACAAATCTGTATAGCATTTTGCCTAGGTTGCAAAAGGAACACTTGCTAATATATATCATTGTCTTTATTTGTTTCTGATGCTGATTAATATACTCGGAAAATTTGAATGTCATTTCCCATTTTCACAAGAATAATTGTAGTCTTTAACCTTTGTAATACCTTGTGGATTTGGCCATTTAATTTAATTGTTGTGATCTATAGAATATATTCATATTCCTGTGTCATTTTTGTATAAGATAGTTTAGTGCACATTTCCAATCAACAATAATGTGAAAGATAACTGTTTCTTGGAAGTAGGAGGAATATTAGTAATGAGATTGATGGTTTATCATTTATCAACAACCTACGTACTAGTTAGTGTTGGCTGGTACTGTTGCTACATTTCATGATTACTCAGCTGCTACATTTCAATGGAATCTGTTATGTTATTGGCCGAAGATAATTGACTTTTTTTATAATAATAATAGTGGTGGTGGTGGTGGTGGTGGGAGGAGGAGGAAAGGAAAAATAACATAATAAAAAGATGATATGTTGTCATTTTAAGTAAGCAGTAGCAGTGTATGTGCGTGTTTAGTAATAGACACAGAAGGAGAAGCATTAAAACAAAAAATAAAAATAAAGATGAGAGCAAGTAGCATAAAAATAAAAGGCATTCCCCTTAAAAAAATAAAATAAAAGGCATTCTTTCTCTTTCACAAGCAAACCCCGTCAATGGGATAATTCCGATTCTTTGTCTTCTTCTTCACGGAGTTAGAAGATATCTCTTCCAATTCCAAGCTACTTGTCAAAGGCAGCTCTTTACTTTTTTTGTCACCCCTGATTATAATTGCATTGGTTAAAAAGTGAATGCTTTTCTAATAATATCATGTATATAATTAGCTTTTTTTAAACCTAATTAACAGACTTAATTTCACTCATGGTCCTTAAATTTTTCGATTTGTAACACCATAGTACTTGAATTTCAATTTGTAACACAAAACACCCTCAACTTTTATTTTTGTAACGCTCATGGTCCTCTCGTTAGTGCCCAACCGCCAAAATGAATTTTAAAAAATTCATTTTAATGATTTTTGTTATGAAATTTTACATGTGAGTCAAGAAAAATGCAATCTAATTTATAAAAAAATAAAAATAATTTTGACCATGAAATTATTTTCTTATATTTTTTAACTGAATAAAATTGAGAAATTCATAGGCGAGTACGCATCCAGTCAGCACATAGCGAACGAAAAAAGCGTTCATCTTGGACACTTCTTGCCTCAATCAAAATGTCTATTAATTGATCCCTATTCATTCGGTAAAAGTCTCCACGGCGTTTTCACGCCTCTCTATTGAGAGGTGCACCATGTTGAGAGGAATCAACAAATACCTTCTTGTACGCGTCCTCAAGGGCAACATTCATGGCAATCATCACTACTTTATTCCAAGGGCATGGTCTGACTTTGTTTAACAAATGATCAAATGGTCTCAATTTTGATGGGAGGTCATAACAAAATAT
>CANYLF013487594.1:0-10257 GCA_948193215.1 Bocquillonia castaneifolia
TGCTGTTATTAAAGAACCTACTGATACTACTACTAAAAATAAGAAGGATATCTGTAAAATTATTCAGTTTTTATAAGAAACACTTATGAAAAAATTTCAGAAATTGCATTACTCTTCCTTTACGATTTCCAACACATCCCATAAAAAAAACTGTAGACACTTGATTTTTAGATGTAGGTCATGGAAGTGGCTCGGGGTGCCCAATGATAAAAACGGTCCAACATAGGACCACTCTCAGTACCCAATTTCTTGGTTTGAAGGCAGGAGAATAAAAAAAATGATAAATAATATAAAATAATATTTCAGGTTTTATTTTAAATATAAATTTTTATTTTTATTTTTATTCTTACCCTTAATTTTTAGTGATTTAAAATTTTTTTTCTTTCCTTCATGGGTTTTAAAATAATAATAGTAAATAAAAAATAAAAGGGAAAATTAGGTGTATGAAAATTAGGTGTAGAAAAATTAGATTTATGAAAATTAGGTGTAGAAAAATTAGGTGTAAGAAAATTAGGTGAAAATGAAAAGATATAAATAAAAGGAGGAAAGGGAGAAGGGGGGATTTTTTTTTTTGGAAGAGAGAGAGTTGGGGGAGGATTGCTCTGGTTCTTAGTTTCTGAAACATAGTCTTTATCCTTTTATTAGAATAATAATAATAAACATTCTATAAAACTCATTTTTTTTGGCTTTCAAAGTCAGATTTTTGATTCTCTACTGCAATCTTAACTAAAAAGGGTACTCAAACCCACCTCTGAGGGCACACCATGCATCCATGACCCAAAAACACTAATCTTAACTTCTTTCTTTTAATTTGTTTTATTTGTTTTCTATGTTTATTATTTGATTTCCATTTTATTAATTATGTGTGTTTGATCTTTATGATTTATTGTTTATATTCATTGCTTTAGTTATTATAATATATTTCTAACATGATTTAGATAGTTAAATTGTATGGATAAAGTTATTTTATATTATTATTTACTTAAATAACTTAGTTTATAAGTTTTAGTATTTTGTTAATAATTTTCATGTGATTATATGTTATTATGAAGTATTTATTTAATTGAGTGTAATATTATATATATATTATAATGTTTAGGAGGATTCTCATAATTTATTAAATTCATTTTCTATTTTGCATTAAATTCAAATCCATGGGCCTAGAAGGTCTGGCCGAATGTTCATAGGTCCGGTTGGACCTTCATGATGCAGAGGGGGAAATAAAAGCTTTGGAGCAATAAATCAATTAGAGCTACAAGGTCAGTCGGTTCGACCTCTCCGGGTTGAATCGATCGATCGGTAAGATTTTCTTTACGTTTTTTTATACAAATCACCTAGATCTGTTTGTAAATAATTAATCGGACATTTAATTAATCAATTCGGTAATAAGTAAATAAAAATGGTATAAATTCAATTCACCTTTCCTCTTTTTAAGGGTGTATGTGTATTATTGTCATTCTAAATATCTCGGGTAAATAATAAATGAATTAATGTGCAAATATTAATCCAAAAAATATAGAAACAATTTAGAAACTAACTGTGGATGTTTTGCATGTAAATAAATAAGGAAATAATCCACCCGATTAAGTATTACTAAAATAAGTAGAAATTCATTAAATCCAACCTATCACAATTAATCAAATAGAGTTAAATATAGTGGACTTAATGCAGGACAAAAACCAATTAGAAACAATATTAGGCACGTCCATTTATAGCATCCTATTTTTTGGGGTGATTTTATCGATTTATATTGTTTGTCTCTGTTAGAGAATAATGACCTTATTACTTAATTAAATGGAAAATTGCCCCAAGTATGGATCACTCATTCCGAACTCAGAAATCATCTTGTGTGATGACGAATGGGATTTTCCCGAAAAGGAATCTACCTGTTTATTAATCATTAGGTGATCCCGAAGCAATTCGGGTGGCGACTTCACATTTTTCAATGAATCCAAAAATCCATTTAGTGGGTAGGTCACCATTGCTATTGGACACCAACCGACGGATAGCGGTAAGACGCGTCCAGGATGCTCTGTCCACAGACAACAATTATATATATATATATATATATATATATATATATATATATACATATACTGATTTATATATTTTTATAATTATAATATCAAATAGTTAAAATAGTATGAAAAGAGGTAATTAATGTAATAAAAATAAAATATGAGGAATAAAAAATGTATTTTTCAAAAGATAGGAGGACAAAATACAGGGTAAAATATTTTTACCCCTTAATAAAATCATGTCTTTCTATCAAAACAAACTTCTTATTGTACCATTCGGAGAATCATTCAGTGGCTGGCAAGCACCATCGATGCTACACACCTGAACGATAAATTTCAGACTAGTAGTGCTCGGAGGAACACTAAGTTTAGAAACATAAAAGGCTTTTGCAGGTGTTGATCCATGATACTGGGGTATCTCTTGTTGTGTTCCACCTGAAATATCATTAGTTTCTCTTGCAACATAAATATTATACTGGGAAAACTGAGGATCATCACTTCCACTAGCACTAGCACTGGTGAGCTTCCAACGGACCTTAAAGTCGAAATGATCGGTCTATTTATCCCGCGAGCATTCGCCCATTGTGCGATGATGAGGATCACATTGGACATCCCAAGAATCAGATGGAGGAAAGTTGGATTTATATTTGGAAGTCTTCAAGCTGATATGACCCAGTACTGCCTCATACTCATTAGCTGAATAATGAGCTGAATTACCATTCTTGTAGCTAAGAGGGTGAATTTCTTTCAATACTTTTCCATTCCTGTCAATTATACACTCCTGTATTACCCATTTTCCCTCCTTGGATTCATTAGGCTTTACCACATCATCGTATTCACCTGAGAACCGGTTCTTGTCCGATGGTGCAACAAGTACTCTTGTTCCATCTTCCATACAAAAGTATAGGCCAAGTTGCGAATTCCCCTTTAGAATTGCCTACATTACAGTTTTAGAATTTAATTAAGATGAAAATATATAGAAAAGCATCCTGAATTAAATTCAAGCACTAGCAAAAGCAGAGAACATAGCTTACAGAGTATGTCAAGTGGACAGGCTCAGTTATATGCAGCTTTCCTCGGAAGATTCTTGTCGTGGAAATAGCACCATCTTCAAGAGATCCAAAAAATACAATATTTCCTCCACTGTAAGATTCCCTTTCTAAACTACAAGTTGCAGACAAATATCTAATTTCAGGATTAGATGAAAGCTATTAAGAGACAGAAAATGCATAAACTAAATTATAAATCAAGGACAGGTTACTAGGTTTATACTCTAGCAGCCAGACCAACAATCAGAAAAATAGTACCGTCTTAAAGTGTAAAATTTCTGATCTTGCAGTGATATGCTTGATCTCAATAATTGATCATAGAGGAGAGTTTGAAGAATGAGATGATCCATACAATGTCATAATTCACTCGTTTGAAAAATACAACATCATTTCTTAATATGCCTACTCACTTTACAAGCGCCTGAATTGGATCACGATCTGTGTTCTTAAACTCAAGGTCAGGCTGCCACAAAAACAGAGTTCAGATGACAAAAAACAAGACAATTTTCCTGTCAATATAACACACACACACACATTTATAAATCATTCACTGAGGTAAGAATTGTTTTATGAGTCATAAGGATTTTATAAGAGGGGTAAGCAGAAAGGGATTATTCCCACCTGGGCATTGCCATGGTAGCTCCCAAGCATTGGGCTAGTTTGCTAGTCCTGGCAGGCAGGCTATAACCTGATCCCAGTCATGGCACAAACTGGGGCTTTCTGGTGCTCATTTGCCAAAAGTATAATCATAATTATAGCCCCAAGGAGCACAATGGTAACGGAGAAAAGTTACAACAGCAACTGAAATGGAAAAATAATAGATACAGAAAAAATAGAGGAAACTGACTTGACTAACCGACTACAACAAGCTTCAGGATTAAAGTTGGGTTTTTTCAAGTCTTTATTTCTAGTATAGTCAATTTTTTTTATGCACTGACAAGTGGAATAAAATAAAACCCCCCATAAATAAAACCAGATGCATTGACAAAAGGACGCACCTGAAAGCTTTGGGAAGATATGCTATTCCAAGGAGCAGATAATACTTGTCGTCCTTCAACAGAAAAATGATAGCCACGGCCCTGAATAACACCAGAATCATCATCCATGTTATTGACAAAGGGCAAGAATAACATATCAGCTCTTACACGTATGGTCAGGAAGGATACCCACTGTTCTTTTGCTTCTTCTTAGTATCCTCTTTTACCAATAAAATCATCAATCAATCAGGTAGCAGAAACAGTTGTCTTTCACAGAAATTGATAATCAGATAATCAAAAGACAGTGTTTCCACTATCTGAACATTTTTGGTCTATTTCTTACTAAATAATATGCATTTTAGATTCCTGTGCTAATTCCTTGATGGCACATCATGTTTGTAGACTACAAATTATATAGATAACAGATAAATCCAACTTGGAGTTCATAAATATATCCCAAAAATGTAATAATTTCAAACCGAGTAGAATTAAAACAGAAGTAGAGTAATATAGCATTTAGCAGCAGAAGGGAAGATTGCATAAAAATCTCTCAAAGTACAGGCTTCTGATATCTGGGCTGAATAATATATGAGGGAAGTGAGGCAGATGTCAATTATAGGAATTAGAGCTTAATAGTTGGAAGTACATATCCAATAGAAGTCTTATGCAACAGAAAAATACTAGTTAATTTGAAGGGAAAATTCAATATAACCATGCGGTTGAGCTCTACTAGTTTTAGATCAATTAAGGCATAGTTGAGTTCAGCCAACATTTTCTTTTATCTATTTCACTTAAAGCTCCTTTTACATCATCACTATAGGAAGTTTCCTTCTGTTGGTTCGGCTGTTAATTTTTTTAGGAGCTCATGTGATTTCATGAGAAAGAAGGAAAAAAATGTAGAAGAAAGGAGTATGGAATTGGACATAATTGGAACCTGATCAAAATTTGAGTACAAAGGTAACTGTAGTGGTTTAGGATTCAACTTGTCTACTTCCCATGTATCTCTAATAATGTGCCACAACCTGGAAAAAAGATCAAAGCATAAAATGAATTTCACGAACATGCTTGTTTTAAGATTTTCAGGGTACTAATTTTCACAATGATAACATCAAAATGGACATGAAGAAGCTAAACGATTACTATGCAGAAAACTAGACCATCAAGAATATCAACAAAGGTACTATTTTAGACAACAATATTTAAGAGTGTACTCTTAATATAACTCAAAGAATTACCTTAAACTTGACATATTTTACAAACTATAAACAGCTAAACAACAATTTCAACCTGCCTAAGCATCTAGAAGGATACTGAAAATGCAGTTCCCAACGCCAAACAAACTACTAAAAGTAGCGATAAAGGTAGAGGTAATAATGTTGAGGACATTTAGGGAAGTTAGGAACAAACATCACTCAACAAATTCAAGCAATTCATAGAATACTTCCTGCCAAGAAAAAAATGAGAAATGAAATGGGTTACTGAGCAACTAGAAACCTATAAAATGAAAACTGAAGCAATAAATATTCAAATATCAACTTTCATTCTAACCATGCTGTTGTGGCACTTGGAATGTCACAAGTTATGGGAGCAAATGTAGAAGGCAATGAATGACAGCAAAAAAGAAGCAACAAAGACAGCAGCCGAAATATATGCACAGAGCAGCACTGTGACAAAGTTAGGGTCATGTATGTGAATGAAATAAGCACGGCTTTGATGTTAAACAATAGTAATTGGAGGGAAGTTAGTAATTTGCAATTTTCATAATACTAATAGTGTGGAGGAAAATGTAAAGGGAGAAAGTTTAAATTGTAAGAGGGAAAGTTTAAATTGTAAGAGGGAAATATAGTCTCTCAAATTTTAAGTTAAAGTTGATGTTACGTTCATGTTATCATTACTTCTATTTTTACAAGCTAAGTATTTTACTGCAAGTATGTGTAATGTAATGAAGATAATATGAATAGAGTTCATGTATTTCTACTCTCTTCCCCTCTCACACTTCCTATATGTTTATGTTCTTGCTGCAATTTCTAGCGTGTGTTTGTAAGAGTTTAACCTATTTTCTCATCCTCTGTCCCAATAAGAACCACATTACATATGAAAGAAAGGGCTTGACACAAACACTTCCTACTGTGAATGCACTAAAGAGAAAAAATGTCACTGATTGTGATTATCCATGTAGCTGCTAGGAAAAGAAGATACACCATAATTAACAACAACAAATTAATGCTCATTACATAAGATGCCATGTCAGATCTTTGACAACTCACCAGCTTCCAAAGCCAAATAAAACAAGACTCACGTAATTTCAAGAACAGAGAGAGGTAAATTACAGATTTTGAGCGGCTTGAAAATTAGGTGGTTGATTTGTTTCATGGACCCATCCAGGAGCAAATATTGCAACTGATGCATTGGAGTTCTTCACAATATCAACTGCAACACCTATCTGATGGTCAAACAGTTACAATAAGTGACTAAATGATAAAAGGTTTCTCTCCACCGTGCAAATCCATTTCATGTCAACTCTAATTAGTTATCGAAAAGTTTACTTTACATTTACAAAGGGAACCATTGTTTCCTAGAGAAGTACAATTAACCATAGTTCTTTAAGCAACAAAAGATGATCATGAACCTGGTTAGTCCAATTACTAAAAGTTTAAATAAAGCTAAAACTCATGCCTTTTACATTCAACAGTCCAGATATTGATCAAAATTTGACTTTCTCTGTTTGAATTATTACATAACGTCCGGAACATAACGCTAAATTCACAAAAGTATAAGCAAATTAGATCAAATCAGTAAGTGAAACCATTTTTTAAAATATCGTTTAAATGTTGAGGCCAAACCAAATTGAAACTTAAGAACAGGCATATAAAATTATGTTACGAGTCCGTTATAGCAATGATACCGGATTAAAGACTAACACAGATGCCATAAAATAAAGTAGTATATACATTCCACTTTCCACCACCATAAGTGCCGTGCCTTCCGAATACATCTATTCCCATGTATACATCAAATTTTCTATCACCAGCAAATTCTGCTGATTTTTTTGGATAGTTTTTCTGCACAGAGAACAAAAGATTTGGCATGCAAGAAGAATGGGACAATAGAGAAAACTTTCACATGGGAGAAAAGAGAAGGCAATATACATTCCAGCCATAGTTGGTGTAGATGCCATCACATCTATCAAAAAAAGTTTTATTCCATTCATTCAGTTCATTTTGAGCTTTGCGAAATCCAAAATTCGTGACTGATTCATACCTGCTCATCGACAATGATTAGTTACATATAAGTTAGAGACAATTCATTCTGATATTTGCTATGCAAATTAAGCATGTGCATCTGTTAACACTCACCATATCAGCAAAGACCCATCAACTGTGGAATGCATTTCCTCTGTTAGAAAGCTGACGAACTTTTTCAGATTTTCAACCCAAGGTACAATTCGAAGTTCCACATTGATCTGCCAAAAGTAGTAGTATATTTGTTAAGTACAGTTAATGGGAATGAGGGGTGGAACCAAGGGGGCCAGGGCCTTGGAGCCCCCTCCCCTGGACTTTCTGGTTCCGCCTCTGGAATGCCAAAAACTACTCCTCCCTCCCTCCCCGAAAAGTTGCTAAATTGGACCGTTTCACAATGATTAAGAAAAACAATAAATGTCTTGTGTTTTTCTACTTTTACCCTCTGATTAGAATAAGAAAAAATGCATTGAAATTTTCACAAGTGTTATTACTAAGGGCGTGTAATGAAAATTAAGAAACAAATATTGAAACTCGGTAACTTTTTTGGGACATAAAAAAAATGGGTCAAATTATGCAAGTTTTTTTTTTTTTGAGGACGGAGGGAGTTGACGTTAAAAGGAAATAGTTCCTTCCCGAATGTACTCAGCTTCCCATTAGTTATGAATCTTCATGAACATGCATGACCAAACATTTATTGATTCAATCATGAGAAAACGTGGAAAACAGCTTTTAATGAGAAATTCTTAGGTAGACTCATGTTTATCAAAAGAATAGAATGCATCACAGTAGAGGTTATCACGGCAGCACCATTTACGGGTAGTGGGTAGCACCAAAAAAAACAGAGCTAAGAGCACTAAAACAGGGAACGATTAAATAGTACTAAAACCTAAGTAGCTGCGAATGACTCCAACCATGATTTCAAGTTTTTGTTATGTTCTAAACAAAGATCAATTCTGATATTTAAAGAAAAACAACTTCCAAAATTCAAGAGATCTGTTATGAATTTTGATCTCCAATATCCCTATATTTGTGAAAAATTAAGTAAATCAACACTTTCTGCAACCAAAAAGGGGGGAAAAAAAGGAAGTTAAAAAGGCTTGTATGATGTTTTTACCAGCCATCCATCAAAACCTATATCTTTAGCAAGCTCTGCTAATAGCTTAGCATACATTCGGGCATTCTCTTCACTTGAAAGCAATTCTTGAGAAGCAGCATCCCATAGATTATTCCCTTCCATTATAAAAGTCCCCAGCACCTGAGACAAACAATAAAATAATGTCCATCAAACAACCTTTGTTTGTTTCACAAATTGTAAGATCCAAAGAAGAAGAAGCGGAAGAAATTAAGCAAGCAAGTAAAGGAAAAGAAAATAAGTTTGTTTGTTAAGTCTATATAGATTAAAGACTGCAAACTATGAAAATCAGTAGCTTTTTTAGCTACTTTTCTCTTGCTGAAGGCTGATTGGCATCTTTATTTATTTATTAATAACATATATTCAACAAGTCATTTTGGAAAGCCCAATTAGAAAAAAAAAAAATTAAATTTATCATGTTTAAGAATTATATCATAAATCTTTAATAATATTAATATTTTTTTAAAATCATCCTGCAATTACTTTTTTAATACAAAAAATATCATTATAAATTACGAGAACAATAATTTTAAAAATTTTTAAGATAATTTGACTCATAATATTAAATATTAATTACTTAAATGAGATAAAATGTATAGATTTTTTTCCAAATTATATGTTATATATATATATATATATATATATATAACATGTTAAATAAATACTTTAAAAAATAAAACAGTGTATTTTTAACTTTTTTTTATAATTATTATGGATGGGTCTCGAATTTAGCATTTCACTCCTTACTTATATGGGTAGTATCAGTTCATCGAATGTGGATTGGTGTTTTTTTAACTTATAATTGATGTTCAATTTCTTAATTTAATTTATATTTTTCTTTAGAGAAAATTATTACATGAGTCACATAATAATTTTTTTTAATTATTAAAATTTTTATATTATCGAAAGTTTGTGATATAATTATTAATTATTAAAAATGTGAAAGTTGAGATTTTTTTTATAATTAGGACTTTAGAAACAAACATTTTAAAACATAAAAACGCAAGGGTATATTTGTATTTTAGGTGGTTTGTCGCATTTCATTATTTTTGAATAGTTTCCTTGTCATATTTCGACTTTCAAATATATGTACAATAAAACACCATGGCATTAGCAAGCAATAGGAACTGAAGAACTAAAGCCTCTCTCCATGAAGAAAACAAAGCTATATATCTATATAATACATTAACAATTAATGAAATATATGTCAATTATTAAAAAGAAAAAAAAACTTTATATGCTAAAAATGAGAATGCTTACCCTGACGCCATGTCTATGAGCAGCATTGATCCAAGAAACTGGAGGCACAGTAATTAAATTATGTGAAAAGTAAACAAAAATATTGATTAAATTCCAATGCCAAAAGGTATAAGCTTCAGGATGCCGCCCTCCCTGCACTAGACGGTCTTCAAGATAGCCATTTTTCATATCATGCACAACCATAAGCTTCCGCTCATCAACTTGTGCATCTGGTAAAGCAATAAGGCCAACTCCAACGCCACTCCAAAATGGAGTAAATGAGTTATTTTGGCGTTAAAATCTTGTCCAACCCAACGTCATTCTTCCCTCTATTTTGGTGATTTGTAATAGTGGGACGCCATATTTGGCGCTACACTGTTGAACGCCATTTTCTTTCTTTTTTTTTTTTTACAAAACTATAGGTTTATCAATTTAATCCCCAAATGTATAAGTTATAAACTTACAATTTAGTCCTTAAAGTAAAATATATGATTTAAGTAATTATGATCTTAACTAATTAATTTTGTATATTAATAATTCATTTCTGTAATAATTTTTTTTAATTTTGTAAAACTCATGCATTTTATTATATATCAGTAA
>CANYLF013488401.1:0-16905 GCA_948193215.1 Bocquillonia castaneifolia
TCCCACCAATTCTATTTCACACAATTATACTTAATGATACACAATTAATAAAAATGAACAATCAAGGGATACTCCTCAATTAATCAATTATTACCATTTACCACCTCCAACTTTTATTTCTTTCAATTACATCCTTCCTACTCATAATCACCAATGAATCAACCTCAATTAACAAAATCAAACATACTATTGATGCCAATACTTAATGAAATGATTAATCATACTTAGATCCATAATTAATTGTGGACGTTACAAGATAAGTCTATAATTATTAATTATGTGTGATTAGTAATTAATAACTATAATTAATTAATATTTACATATTAATTAATAAATATATATATTTTAATCATGTATAGTTAGTAATTAACAACTATATTTAATTATTAATAATTGCATAATAATTAATAAATATATTTTTTAATTATAATTTAATTAATAACTTCCCACATAATTCGCCTCCTCTCCATTCTTATTTCCATCATAAGTGCAATTGGCAGATGCATGCCCAAGTTGACCACAAAAGTAGCAAGCTTCATTAGTAGGAAGATTAGAGTGACTTGGCTCCCTAGCCAATAACATTTACATATGCTTAGTAAGATCAGCCACATGGTTAAGCACTTCAGAAGATGACTGATCACCTAAACAATTCCTTCTAATTTTGCCAGCTTTCATTTACGAGTTAGTATCAAGCATTTCAAAGATATCCCACATCTCTCCTCAGAAGTTTTCTCACCGATACCAATACCGACATGAGTGTCTACCAATTTTGCCCATTATCACATAATCCATCATAAAAGAATGTCACCAATAGATTGGTGGGCCATTGGTGATGTGGACATTAAGTAAGGTAGCCTTGAAATCTATCCCAAGCTTCATGGAAAAAGTTCACGATCATTTTGGCAAAAAGTGCTAATCTTGGTTCGCAGCTCCATGGTCTTGCCTTGTGAATAGTATTTGGTGATGAACTTCTTGTAGACATCATCCTAAGTCTGCATAGAACCTTGAAGCAAGTTCATGAACCAAATTGTGGCTCTATCTTTCAATGCTAAAGGAATGTATCGCATTCACAGCTCAAGTTCTAGAACACTATTCAAAGGAAAAGTTGCAATGACGCTGCATAATTCCCTCATAAAAGCTAATGCATCCTCAGATGGTAGATCATGGAAGTGTGGAATGATGTTGAATTGAAGAGTCTTCAAGTCATAATTCCTTACAACAGCACTCAAAACATTGCATGAAGGGGATGCACTAATAATAGGGCATTGAATATCGTAAAGATCGGCCCTATTATCGCCATTCCCTTATGGTGGAACTCATGGATTTCCTTGTGGTCGAAAAACCCGAGTTGCCTCCCATCTTGTTGTGGAGGACGTTGGACTTTCATAATGGGGAGAAGTGGGTCAATGACTACTCTAGTTGGTGGATTAGCAGCTCCATTTACACCATTGTTTCCTCCGTTGTTACCATTAGCACCATTGTTACCGCCATTGTTGTTCACACCTTCCACTTATGGCTTAAAATCGTGTGGCAACCCATAAGGTGGGTCATCTGGATTCCTTAGCTGACTCATCTTAAACAATTCAACTTCTTTTTTGATTTTGCTAGCTAACTGCTTTTGGCAAGTTGCTGAATGATTAGCTCGTTACTTGCGTTCAATCTTAGGATTCAAAGGTTCTAACTCTAATGAATCAAATTTCTTTGATTGATTTCAAGTTATCATGCACTGCTGGAAAAATCAACATAAATCCTAATTTCAGCAACTAAAAGTAAAGGATAAATATAAATTATGTAATGGAAAAATAACAACCCCGTTGTCCCCGGCAACGGCGCTAAAAAACTTGACAATTCCCGTAAGTGTACGGAATAGTTGTAGAAAACTTGACAACTCCTGCAAGTGTATGGAATAGTTATAGTATATACTCGGAGTACGAGGTCAAATCCACAGGGACAAAGGTAGAAATCTTTCGATTATGGGCACAATTGACAAGAAATTAAAACGAAAACCCTTAAGTGATTTTGAAATCATTTAAAACTAAATCAAGCAAATAAATTGAAAAAAAGTAAACAAATGCAATAAAAAAAACAATTAAGATTAAGAAACAATCAATGAAACAAGCACTAGAGTTCAAGATTCATCTAGAGGGAGCAATTCAATTAACAATACAAATTCATTTAAGTAAGACTTTCCAAAATTGTACTCAATTGAACCAACTATGCTAATCTATCGATGCACACTGATTAAGTAACCGAATCCATTAAGCAAATCTCTAAATTAAGTTTAGGTTAATTTCCATGTCCCTATTAACATCTAAACAAGCTCAATTTTCAATTCCGGTTTATAACAATCCATCGATTCAATCATAAATCCTAACAAACATAAATCTATGTGGCCAATCAAGAAATATGTTAATGAAGCACTTGAAAATTGAATTAAATGAATAAACCATGAAAAATTATATTAGAATAGATATTTAAACATCGTTAATCAAATTACTCCCTTACTAGATTACATACATCCCTCTAGCAGGGGATTTAGTTCATAAACATTGAAAAACCAAATAACAATCCATAACAATCAATAACAAAACTAAATTAAACATAATAGATTCAAAGGAAGAAGAACTTAGTCTTGGGAAGAATAAAGAAAGCTTTAATCTTTACAATTCTCTTCCAAATCCACCTTCGATCTTGAGAAAAGAGTGATTCTAAGAGTTTTATCTCTCTCCAAACTAAAACTAAATGCGGCGTCACTTCTAATTAAAGTCTAACTAAGTTATATATATAGTATTTCCCAAAAATACCCTTAAAACCCTAAAAAACATCAAAAATCCATGTTGTTACAAAGTTGGCCGGCTGCCGGCCGACCACAGGATTTTGGGTGGTTTTCTACTAGCCAGCCCCAGATTTTTGCTTTGTTCTCTCTGAAATTGGACTAGAACCGGCCAGTGCCGGCCAGATGAAATTTCTGTCTTTCCGCCACTGTTTCGACTCTAAATCCACTCCAATTCTACTCCATATGATCCCAACACTGAAAAACAACAAATATGAACAAATAAGTGCGAAATCTACTTAATTGGTGAAGAAATTAAGCATAAAACCAAAGAATAAATAAGAATAACAACCTGTTATCATGTACCCATTTTTATCAACAATTAGCAAAATTTTTTTATTTTTTTAAATAATCAACTCTTCCAGTTGGTAATTTTAAATGTTAACACTGTAAAATTCATATTAAATTTAATATGTATTTTGGGCATAAACGAGAGTGGTTGATGTAGTCTTTATGATTAATTATGTCTTGATTATGTGGTAAATGGAGGGTTGATATTTGATGAGGTAATTGAAGTAAAATGTAATTATTATTATTATTTCTTTTTTTTTTAGAGGGAAGTAAAAGGATAGCAATTTACTTGGAGTCCTCCTCTCTCGTGGGTGGTGACAAAGGCGATGACATGTTAATAGATGTGGGGTCAATTGACCCCACTGCAAAAAAAATTTCTTTTAATTATATCCCTTTAAAAAAATTTATATCACAATATAAATAAAAATTTAATATATTTATAAATTTGACCCCATTAAAATTTATTAAAATATAAGTACATGGGTTAAATTACAATTATTAAAAATAATATCTTTTTGTATCTTTTAAAATGTTCTTCAAAACATAATTTAATGGTTGAGATATATGTAATAAACTTTTAGGTCTCGTGTTTAAATCTCCCAAAAAAAATAAGCAAAACCAATTTATATGTCCAAAAGAGTAGTCAAAATCTCAAATACATCCCGAATTAATATTCATCCGTGTTTGAACCTTAAATGTTGTGAATTGCACCAAATATATTCACCATTTGCAAACTTAAGCTAAAAAGTGGCACATGCCAATTGAGAGGCGAATAGATTTGGTGCAATTCGTAAAATTCATGGAGCAAGCTCAAAGAAATATTAGTTCATGACATATTTGAGAATTGGATTATTCTTTTGGATATATAAATGGGTTTTACAAAAAAAAAAAAATTCACCATTTTATTTAAAAATCTTGAATTCATTGTATTTTTAAAAATATACTTCTATTTTTTATTCCGAATAAAATAATTTTCTAAGCATTTTCAGAATTAATTTGGTGGTGAGGCATTGACCTACAAGTTCTTTAAAGTCAATCAATTTGCTTACCTACTTTGAAATTGTTTACGATTTTTCGTGTAATTTCGATGGAAACTACGGAGCAACATAGCAACAATACTTCTGGTACCTTTCATACTTTCCACTTAATTTTAAATCTAATATATATACTTCTCCTGGCCTTTCCCTTTTAACTTAAATAACCATATTCTTAATCGTGTGTGTGTCTATATATATATATATAGCTGTAATTAATTAAATTTATCCTCTTGTTTCTCGTCTCTCTCGGGACGGATCCAATCTTTCTTCCTTTTTTTTTTTTATTTTGTGTGAATAATGGCATCTACTTCAACATCTTTTAAAACGAGATATGATGTTTTTTTGAGTTTTAGAGGAGCTGATACCCGCAGTAATTTTACAAGCCATCTTCATCAAAAGTTGGTTGATAACAATATCGAAACTTTCATAGACGATGGTCTTAACAGAGGAGAAGAGATAGAATCGTCTCTTATGAAAGTGATCGAAGAATCTAAAATTTCAAAGGTATGCATCTTCTCTATGGTGTTTTGATGAACTTGTCAACATTATGGAGTGCAACAATAAAAAGAGACAGATTGTTTTGCCAATTTTCTACGGTGTTGATCCATCGGACGTTGAACAACTAAGTGGAACTTTTGGAGATGGACTGAGGACCCTTAAAGCAGAGCGCAAAAGAATGGATGACTGGATATATGCTCTGAAGGCAGCCGCCGCTCTATTAGGTTGGGACTCCAGTAATTACAGGTAACACTCCAAATTGTTATTCATCATAAAACTATGTACATAATTTGTCAACATCTATGAATCACTTGTTTTTTTCTGTTTTCTTTTTGTTGCCCATGGACCAAAATAATTTTATCATAATTTTTATTTTAATTCTTTCTATTTTGCCTATAGAACACTTACAGTACACTTCCCGTTGATATACAAATTGAAACCAAATAATTAGTGGGACTTTTCTCCTCAGGTTATAGTTTATGTCAAATCTCAATTTAATAAAAATGCAATAAATATGAGTTTAAGATCCCTCAGTTATGAGTTTTTTAGGTTTCTATTGTTATTTTCAATCATGTATGTTTCTTCCTTTATTGTTTATTTTCTCTCTCTTCTAAAAACACTTACAGAAGCATTTTTCTTTCAAATTATATAAACTTGTCCACCCAAAATTTTCCACCTCTATAAAAGAGTTTGAGTGCGCCATTTATAGGCAGTGACTCTGTGTCATTGCTTAGAAATTAAGCAGGAGGTTATGAATTTTGAAATAGAGATTGATTGAATAATTCTTCTATTAATTAATTTTCAAATTTTGAATGAAATGATTGATGTAAATCTGATTTTGAATTTCAAATCAAAAGTAATCTCCTGTAAGTTAAGAGAAATGGACTTGGGCTTTGAACTAATCTTAAGCCCAAAAGAGCTTAACTATTTAATTAAAAGACTAGCCCATAACTCTTGAATGAAATATGAAACACATTCCAACCTTTAAAACCACAATTCAGGCCCAACATCAAATCAAACCCATTAACATGGCAGCAGATGTTCTAAACCTGTTTTGGAGCCCTAAACGTTAGAATTAGAAAAATTGTATTAGAGAAAAAAAAAACGTGCAGAATGGCCCAATTTACAATGGGAAGAGGTTTCAGGCCATTTTGAGGCTCGTACGAAAAGATATGATGAAAACAATGCACGATTTTATTTCAAAACAATTTTCTAGCTCAAAATAATGCACTTTCAAATATGAAATCCATTTTAAAACATCACATGATCAAAATGAAAGCCATAATCACTCTACTCACGCATTGTGAGCATAAGTGATCATCATTGGGAACTCCGAGCCGCTTCCCCATTCATGCATCCAAAAATTAGGTATCGACACAACTAGCAAAGCAATAATAATTAATTCATATATTTTTATTAATTATATATAGTTAGCAAATAATATAATTTAGTACATTTTTATATTTAAATTTATTTTTATTTAAATATATTTTTTATAAATAATATAATTTTATTAATTATATATAGTTAGTAAATAATATAATTAAATAAGTTAAAATATATTTTTGTTAATTATATATAATTAGTGATTAATATAAATATATACTTATTAATTATGTATAATAATTAGTTAATAATTATATTTAATTAAATAATTACATTATCATTAATAAATATATTTAATTAGTAATTACATAATAGTTGATAAATATTTTTTTTCTTAATTATATATAATTTGTGATCAATGTAAATATATAATTATTAATTACGTATAATTAGTAATTAATAATTACATAATAATTAATAAATTTATTTTTATTAATCGTGTATAATTATTTGTAATTAACAACTATATTAAATTAGTAATTACATAGTAAGGAACAAATATATTTTTGTTAATTATATATAATTAGTGGTTAATATAAATATATAATTATTAATTAATAATTACATATAATTAATAATTACATCATAATTCATTTTTATTTTATTAATCATACGTGTATAATTATTTGTAATTAATAACTATATAATTAGTAATTACATAGTAATTTATAAATATATTTTATTAATTTTATATAGTTAGTGATTAATATAAATATATAATTATTAATTACGTATAATTTTAAATTAATAATTATATTTAATAGATAATAATTAACAAATAATTTAGTTAGTAATTACATAATAATTAATGAATATATTTTTGTTAATTTTATATGATTAGTTATTAATATAAATATATAACTATTAATTACATATAATTAGTAATTAATAATTATATTTAATTAATAATAATTAACAAATATATTTAATTAGTAATTACATAATACTAATTAATTAATATATTTTTCTTAATTACATATAATTAGTGATTAATGTATATATATAATGATTAATTAATAATTACATCAAATTAATAAATTTATTTTATTAGTCTTGTATAATTATTTGTATTTAATAACTATATGTAATTAGTAATTAATTAATAATTAATAAATATATTTTTTAAATTATATATAATTAGTAATTAAAATAAATATATAATTATTAATTATTAATTATGTCTAATTAGTAATTAATAATTAAATAATAATTAATAAATATATTTAATTAGTAATTAAATAATAATTAATAAATATATTTTTTAAATTATATATAATGAGTGATTAATATAAATATATAATTATGTAAGACCCGTAATTTTTCATTTTTGCTAATTTTTCAATTCGGGAATTAATTATAAGGTTAATTAAACTTTAAGCTTTAATAATTAAAAATAATAGTAAACGATGTCCGTTTAAGCTAGAAATTTGCATGGACGTCATAAAAATATTTTCGAGCTTACCATAAAATAATTTGGGAGAAAACCGAGTTATGGATAAGTTTTAATTTGAGAAAAGGACCATTTTGAAAACATAAAAATTGGGTTTGGCAGAAGGACTCATTTGTGAAGAAACTTTAAAAACTAATATCCCCAACAGTGCCCACATTTCTCTCTAGACGCTACAGTGATACCCATGTCTCTCACCATCGGTTAGGCCGTTTCCAGTTACCATTGCTGTCGGTTTTGGTATCAAATGAAAGAGCACTTCGAACCCAACAAGTACATACCATAAACACCCATTGCCGTTGACGGCGGAGGGAGATCAGAGCTTCGTCATTTCCCTCGTCGGCTGCCTTCATTGTTCCCCCCCTTTCCATTCATTTTCAGACCAAACCACTTCCATATTCGAGCTCAGTACCCAAAAAACCCCAAGAAGGCTGGAGCGCGATCTCAACTCCTCCGTTTGGCCGGTGATCGGAGTCCTTTCTCCTTGACGGTGCCGACGAGCTTTTGGATTTTGATCCACCATCTGTGGTAGTGTTTTGGTGGAAAGAAAGGTACTTTTGAACTCCTGGAAGCATGAGGAGTAGATCTGGAGCTTGGGGGCTCCATCGGACAACCCTTGATGGCGGTGCCGCCGTTGACGGTGGCCGGAGAGCCCCAGCTCCGGCCAAACCTATTTTTATTTTTAAAAATTATAGAAAACTATTTCAAGTAATTTTCATAACTACGAGTTGGTCTAATTCCTTACGGTTTTTGAATTAAAAATTCCGGAAGCTAAATGTCAGTTTATGTAATTTCTCGAAATATGTATTACGCGTCTAATTTGATTGTCTGGATGTTTTATATGTTGTTAAAATGTTATAAATGTTATAAATAAGTTGAATTAATATCGAATTGGATTAATTTAATAATCGGATTAATTAAATTGAACTTTAGGACCGTTAGACTGTTTAACAAAATAGTTGACTATCGGACTGTGATGGACTATTTGGGACTTTAAATAAGTATAATTAATAGATAATAATAGTGCAATAAGTTGAATAATGTAAAAATGGATTATGATGGTTTCATTGCTGTGATTAATATGTTTGTTAAGTCCAGGTGTATCGGTAGGCCCGACAATTTGTTGGAAATTATAGAAGTGTTGTTTAATTACAGGATGGGCTCCACTTTGGTGGACAGATGTCTATTTTACAGGGGAGGTTCTGTCGAATTCTCAGTAGAATTTTCTTGTAAAACATATTATCGAGTTAAACGGAATAAGTTATATAAGACGTTATAAGTTATAGGTTGATAGTATATGTTCTAACCGTTAAGTAGAAATCTAGATTTATTTAGGAATTAGGTTACGATCTTTATCTAAATTATATTCTTTTATATATTCTGTAGAGAGTAGCAGAGAAAGAGAGAGAGGCCGTAGCTCCGGGGCGCAGGAAGGCGCTCGATCAACTTGTGAGTTCATCTTACATTTATGATTTGCTATAGAATGCATGTTAGGAATATTATGTTATTTATTTTGTTTAATACTTATTTTATATATATATATATATATATATATATATATATAATTAAAAACATAATCTCATTCATAATAGTAATCATGCATATGTATTTTGTTATGAATACTATTTGTATATGGTGAAATATATTGTACATATATATTTGTGGATTATGATTGATGTGTGGACGGAGGATAGTCGTGGGACGAGCTACCTGGTAGGTGTCACTAGGCTGTGTGCACACAGGAGTCAGGTATGTTTACTAACTCGAGTTTAAGGAGGGGGCTTGCTCATGAGTTTCTCCGGGCACCGATCCTATTTATTATTATGTTGATGCACGGTGGTGTGCTCGTGAGTTTCTCTGGGTAATCGTAAATTATTTATTATATATGGGGCTTGCTCATGAGTTTCTTCGGGCGATAGTAAATTATTTATTATATATTGGGCTTGCTCGTGAGTTTCTCCGGGTGCCAGATGAATGAAATTGGATTAAGCGAAACGTGTGGATTAAGAGCCATATGGGGGGATTTAGAGGTCTATTAGGTGTTCCGCCTCAATGCTCCTCCTTATTTGCTTTATATGTGCATCCATATGTGTGTCTGCTTGTGTATATTATTATTATATATATATTGTATGATTGCCTGTAATAGGGTTGCATTTCATAAGTGTAAGATTAATTCACTCAATGAGGTCTGACTCCCCTCAATCTATTTTTCAGGATTCCTCTCAGACCTCAGTTAAATCATCTCTGTGCCGGACCTCTTCCTCACCGGCAATTTTGTGAAGGCTCTTACCTATTATCTCGGATGTATTTTGTATTCTAGTGGCTGCAGTTGTAGCGCCTTTGTATTAGGATGATTAATCTACGTCTTATTTGAACATGTATTGCTGTGATGATGCTGTATTCTGTATTATTCATGGATGATCAGATAAGTGGATGGTTTTAGCCCAGAGAGGCTCCAGCTAGTATGCTGGTTTTATGTTATGTTATCAGATAATTATTATGGATTATATATCTTCATCATAAGTAGGTTATTTTGTGAAACCGAAATATATAATTTTGGGATATTGTGTTGAGATTTTATATTTAACATGTGTTAGGCTAGCCACGGGTTCCGGTAGCATGTAGCTTTCCCGTTCCCTGGCGCCGGTCACGTAACCCGAGTTTGGGTCGTGACAAAGTTGGTATTAGAGCTTATGGTTTTGTTTATGTATATTTTGTTTCCTTAGAGTGTCAGAGTCTTTCTTGAAACTACTGAAGCATAGGATCCTTTATCATTTTTGTGAAGTCTTCCTTGTTTCTAGTATTCAGCGTACCATTAGGATTTTTATCGTTGCTAAAGTTTGTATGTTTGCTTTTCAGAATGAATCGACAACGTCGATGCTGAGGTGTGCAGCAACCTGAGGAAGATGAGAAGGTTGATTCTGATCAGAGTGAAGTTCCTCAAGAGGAAGAGGAACCTGCATAGCCTCAATGCCAAAGAAGGCCTAGGAATTAGGGAGGACGTAGATGTGCCCGAGGTGGTAATGTACAGCCGCCACAGGGAGCTGCAACTATTGATCAGGCCACTGTAGAGGCTATGGCCAGGGGGCACAAGCGTTTCAGCATCCTAGGTCGGTTTCTGATCTTGAGGCCATCAACACTTTTGCTAGATCCTTCAGGGTACCGTTTAATAAATCAAGGGACCCAATGGATTTCCTGAACATGATCCGAAATAGAGTTTCTTTTACTGTGAACAATTATCAGAGAATCCGTATGGTTGAAACATGCATGGAGTGAGAAGCTCATGATTGGTTCATAGCTGCCATCAGCTCGATGATTGATACTATTACCTAGGCTAAGTTTAAGGAGTGATTTCAGCAGCACTATATGCACATATCCTATCAGATGCGGAATAGGGTTCAATTGATGACCATCTCCAAGAGAGGGGATGAGACAGTTTCTGCATATACAAATAGATTCAGGAGGCTACTGAGATTTGCAGCCCTATTATGGAGGATGAGATACAGATGGTGCATTTGTATGTTGCTGGGTTAGGATCAGAGTATGCTAGCATGAGGACCGATGGTCAGACTCTAGATTCAGTTTATGTTGAGGGTGTGTCTATAAAGGAGAGGTTGCAGAGGCACCGAGCAGTGCCTGGTTCGACTGGTACTAGTAGTTCCTAATCTGGGGGATAGACTAGCGGTTACACTAGAGGGCAGTATGGTACTAGTATGCAGCAATCTCAGGGAACCTTTCAGATTGGGTCTGGTGGATAGACAGGGTATGGTCAGCCAGGATCCTCACAGCGAGTTTGTTATGCCCAGCGGGGACAGAGAAGTGGTAGACATGGTAGAGGTGGTAAGGGTAGTTCTTGGATGAGATCTGTTAGCTGCAGTAGTGGGCAGAGTTTGGGATATGGCATGCTGGTTACAGTAGTTTGAGTTTTAGCCCCAGTTCTTGTAAAAATTGTTGCAGAGTCCATTAGGGACCGTGTCACCTTGGTTAGAATGTATGCTATAGATGTAGACAACCAAGGCACTTTATGAGGAATTGCCCATTTTATCCTTCACCTGGTCAGTCACAGTTTCATTTAGCCTCATTAGGATCTAGCGTGGCACAGCCACCAATACAGCCACAATCACAACCACAGTACTTGACCCCACACCAAACTGGACCTTATCAGGCAAGCCCTTCTCGGAGTGGATTTTAGATGATTGGCCAATAGGGCTGTGGATTCGAGGGGAGAAGAGGAAGCAATTTTGGAGGCAGAGGAGGTGGTAGAGGCACGGGTCAGGCCTCTACTTTACAACAGCCTGGTGGAGGCCAGGCCAGGGTGTTCACTCTTACTCCATAGGATGCACAGACATCTAATGTTGTTGACGCAGGTACTATCTTGGTATGTCATACTAAAGCTTTTGTATTGTTTGATCCTGGTGCTACACTTTTTTTTCATTTCTCCTACCTTTGCATCGATAGCTGGGTGTAGAGGAGCTAGGATGCTAACTCCGTTGTCAGTGGCCACTCCCTTAAGTGAAGCTTTAGTTACTGACATTGTCTTCCCGTTATGTCCTGTAAGAATCGAAGGCAGGGAGATGATGGCAGATTTGATCTTGTTAGATGTGATGGATTTTGATGTGATCCTAGGGATGGATTGGTTGTCCCAGCATTATGCTGCCCTGGATTACAGAATGAAAGAAGTGATATTCAAAATGCCGGGAGATGAAGAGTTCAGATTCAGAGGTGAGAAGTGTGACATGCCTCAGAATCTAATTTTTGCCATTACAACTAGAAAGTTACTCAGGCGTGGATGTCAGGGATTTTTGGCAGTAGTCAGAGACACAACTCTGGAAGTAGATGATGTGAGTGATGTGCCAGTGGTGTGTGAATATCCAGATGTATTTCCAGATGAATTGCCAGGATTGCCACCTGACAGGGAGATTGAGTTCTGCATTGATGTGATTCCCGGAACCGCTCCCATTTCTATACCGCCATACAGAATGGCCCCAGCTGAGTTGAAGGAGCAGTTACAGGAGCTGTTTGATAAGGGTTTCGTAAGACCCAGTGTTTCTCTATAGGGTGCACCTGTGTTGTTTATAAAGAAGAAGGATGGTACACTCTGACTCTGTATTGATTACAAAAAACTGAATAAGGTGACAGTCAAGAACAAGTATCCGCTTCCCCACATTGATGATTTGTTCGACGAGCTGCAAGGTACCCAGTGTTTTTCCAAGATTGACCTGAGATCGGGTTATCATCAGTTGAGGATTAGAGAAGAAGATATTCCTAAAACTGCATTTTGGACTAGATATGGTCACTACGAGTTTCTGGTGATGTCCTTTGGGTTTATTAATGCTGCAGTAGCCTTTATAGACTTAATGAATAGAGTGTTCAGACCATTTCTAGATCGGTTTATGATCGTGTTCATTGATGATATCCTCGTGTATTCTAGAAGTGTAGAAGAGCATGAACAACATTTAAGGATGGTGTTGGAAACTTTGAGAAGGGAGCAATTGTATGCAAAGTTTTCTAAATGTGAATTCTGGTTGGACAGTATTCTTTCTTGGGACATGTGGTGTCCAAGGAAGGGATTCAGGTTGATCTAAAAAAAGTTGAAGCTGAATTGGATTGGCCTAGACCTACCACAGTCATAGAGATCAGAAGCTTTCTGGGTTTAGCAGGCTACTATCGGAGGTTTGTATAAGACTTTTCTCGAGTAGCAGCACCATTAACATTCTTGACTTAGAAGAGTGTCAGGTTTAAGTGGGATGAAGCATGTGAGAACAACTTTCAGTTACTGAAGGAGAGGTTGACTACAGCACCTGTATTGACCTTGCCTTCTGGGACTGATGGCTTTACTGTGTACTGTGATGCTTCTAGAGTGGGTTTAGGGTGTGTGTTGATGCACAATGGGTGAGTAGTGGCTTATGCTTCTAGACAGTTGAAGAACCATGAGAGGAATTACGCTACCCACGATCTGGAGTTAGCAGCTGTGGTTTTTGCCTTGAAGATTTGGAGGCATTATCTCTATGGTGTACCCTATGAGATATATACTGATCATAAAAGCCTAAAGTATATATTTCAGCAAGTAACCTGAACAAGAGGCAGACCAGGTGGTTATAGCTGTTGAAGGATTATGATTCTTCAATTATGTATCATCCTGGGAAGGTGAATGTGGTGGCAGATGCCTTGAGCAGTGTGTTGGAAGGAGACCTCTATACAGGAAGATTGATTAACTGTTTGATCAAGAATTACAATGGTGGGTGAATAGGCATGGATGCTTAATGCACAGTTTAGAGTAAGATCTATATTTCTGGACCGAGTGAAAGCAGCTAAATCATAGGATTTAGAGTTACAAAAGATTCTGTATCAGGTGCAACAAGGCACAACAGAAGAGTTCAGGATTGATGGAGAAGGCATTTTGAGGATGGGCACTAGGGTGTGTGTGCCTAAGGTTGACAATCTGCATAAGGAGATTATGGAGGAAGCTCACCATACACCTTATAGTGTTCATCCAGGTGCAACTAAAATGTACCATGATCTGAAAAGCATGTACTGGTGGAGTGGTATAAAGAAGGATATAGCAGAGTTTGTGTCCAGGTACATGACTTGTTAGAAGGTTAAGTTAGAGCACTAGAGATCGTATGGATTGCTTTAGCCATTACCCATCCTAGAGTGGAAGTGGGACACGATTACGATGGACTTTGTAACCGGGTTACCTCGTACCCGGACTAGGTATGACTCAATCTGGGTGATTATTGATAGATTGACCATGTCAGCTCACTTTATGCCTGTGAAGAAGAACTACACCGTGCAGAAATTGGCTGAGTTGTACATTTTTGAAATAGTACGTTTGCATGGAATTCCAGAGTCCATTGTATTAGATAAAGATTTGAGTTTTACCTCAATGTTCTGGTGAGAGCTACAGTCAACTTTGGGAATCAGATTAGACTTTAGCATAGCTTTTCACCCTCAAATAGATGGGCAGTCTGAGAGAACCATTCAGACCGTGGAAGACATGTTACGGATGTGTGCCACGGACTTTGGTGGCTATTGGGATTTGAATATTCCATTGATTGAATTTGCTTACAACAATAGCTATCATGCCAACATCGAAATGGCACCGTTTGAAGCCTTGTATGGTAGAAAGTGCAGATCCCCTTTATGTTGGGACATTGGTGAGAGGCAGCTTTCTCGGCCTAAATTGGTTTAGATTACTTCTGAAAGGGTTCCATTGATTCAATAGAGGTTGAAGACAGCTTTTAGCAAATAGAAGAGTTATGCAGATCCTAAATGAAAGGATGTTTCTTTCGATGTTGGTGACTGGGTGTTTTTCAAAGTGTCACCCATAAAAGGGGTGATGAGATTTGGTAAGAAGGGAAAATTGGCACCTAGATACGTGGGACCCTATGAAATCAAGGCTAGATTTGGTGATGTGGCTTACAGATTGACCTTGCCACCGGAATTATCTAGAATCCACCTGGTCTTCCATGTAACCATGTTGAGAAAGTACATTTCTGACCCATCCCATATGATCCAGACCGACGACATTGAGATTGGAGAGGATTTGACATATGATGAATATCCAGTAGCTGTGATTGATCGTCAAGTGAGGCAGTTGAGATCCAACTCAATCCCGATGGTGAAAGTAGTTTGGAGAAACCATTCTATTAAAGATTGCACTTGGGACTTGGAGCAGGATATGTGGGAGAAATTTCCCCACTTATTTCTTCAATGAGGCACATTCTTAAATTCGAGGATAAATTTATCTTAAGGTGGGGAGAATGTAACACCCGTAATTTTCAGTTTTTGCTAATTTTCCAATTCGGGAATTAATTATAAGGTTAATTAAGCTTTAATCTTTAATAATTAAAATAATAGTAAACAATGTCCGTTTAAGCTAGAAATTTGCATGAACGTACTAAAAATATTTCCGAGCTTACCATAAAAATTTTAGGAGAAAATCGAGTTAAGGATAAGTTTTAATTTGAGAAAAGGACCATTTTGAAAACATAAAACTTGGGTTTTATATAGTTAAATCAGTAGAAGGACCCATTTGTGAAGAAACTTTGAAAAACTAATATCCCCTATAGTACCCACATTTCTCTCCAGACGCTACAGTGATACCCATGTCTCTCACCGTCGGTTAGGCCATTTTCAGTCACCGTTGATATAGGTTTTGGTATCAAATCAAAGAGCACTTCGAACCCAACAAGTACATACCAGAAACACCCATTGTCGTTGATGGTGGAGGGAGATCAGAGCTTCGTCATTTCCCTCATCGGCTGCCTTCGTTGTTCCCACTTTTTTATTCATTTTTAGAGCAAACCACCTCCATATTCATGCTCAGCAACCGTAAAAACCCCCAAGAAGGCTGGAGCGCAATCTCAACTCCTCCGTTTCGCCGGTGATCGGAGTCCTTTCTCCTTGACGGCGCCGATGAACTTTTGGATTTTGATCCACCGTCTGTGGCAATGTTTTGGTGGAAAGAAAGGTACTTTTAAACTCTTGAAAGTGTGAGGAGTAGATCTGGAGCTTGGGGGCTCCATCGGACCACCCTTGATGACGGCGCAGCCGTTACTCTCCAGCCATACCTATTTTTATTTTTAAAAATTGTAGAAAAATATTCTGAGTAATTTTCATAACTGCGAGTCGGTCTAATTCTTTACGGTTTTTGAATTAAAAATTTCGGAAGCTAAATGTCGGTTTATGTAATTTCTTGAAATACGTATTATGCGTCTAATTTAATTGTCTGAATGTTTTATATGTTGTTAACATGTTATAAATGTTATCAATAAGTTGAATTAATATCGAATTGGATTAATTTAATAATCAGATTAATTAAATTGAACTGTAGGACCATTAGACCGTTTAACAAAATAATTGATTATTGGACTGTGATGGACTGTTTGGGACTTTAAATTAGTATAATTGATAGATAATAATAGTGTGATAAGTTGAATAATGTATAAAATGGATTATGATGGTTTCATTACTGTGATTAATATGTTTGGTAAGTCCGGATATATCGGTAGGCCCGGAAATTGGTTGGTAATTATAGAAGTGCTGTTTAATTGCAGGATGGGCTCCACTTCGGTGGAGAGATGCCCATTTTATAGGGGAGGTTCAGCCGAACGTTCGATAGAATTTTCTCGTAAAACGTGATATCGAGTTAAACAGAATAAGTTATATAATACGTTATAAGTTATAGGTTGATAGTATATGTTCTGACCATTAAGTAGAAATCTAGATTTAATTAGGAATTAGGTTACGATCTTTATCTAAATTATATTCTTTTATGTATTCTGTAGAGAGTAACAGAGCAAGAGAGAGAGCCAGTAGCTCCAGGGCGCAGGGAGGCGATCCACTTGTGAGTTAATCTTACATTTATGATTTGCTATAGAATGCATGTTAGGAATGTTATATATATATAT
>CANYLF013490194.1:0-23666 GCA_948193215.1 Bocquillonia castaneifolia
TTACGTTACTATTTAATGTCAGACATTCTTAACGTCTCTATCATCACTAGCTACATGTATATATTTTATTTGTGTTGGGGAGTTACACTTATTGAAGAAAAATTCTGCAATAGAACGACATCGTTTTTCAAAAGCAAGCAAAGTGAAAGTGAAAGTGAAAGTGAATATTCAATGCATTATTGTAACGTTGCGTGTTTTCTTTAGCCACATTAGAATTTTTGGTCAGATATACTTAAGTACGTGGGGCACCCACACGATATCCACTTTTCACCTCACCTGTAAGTCCGTCCGTGTTCTTCACTTCCTGTGAGGCGCGTGGTAACAAATACTCAAATTCACTAAAAAACAAAAAAACATTTCAAAAGTTACACTACACTCTAATCACTTATCTTTTATAGTTTTATTCTTACAAAACTCTTTCTGTTTTTGTTTACAGTGTTTTTAGCCTTTGCTTTGTGCTCTTTTTTAATTCCCTGAAAAAAAAAAAAAAAAAAACTTCAAAAGGCCGCAACTTTTTACGGTACACGAAACCATGACATTAATATCGTCAAAAACAAAACTAAAAGGTAAATGAAAACATTTTGAAACTCAAAACCATGAACCTCAGACCTGTATCTCCTATGCAACCCTCACGCGCCAGAAATGGTCCTCACGCGCCACCACCACCGCTGCCAAATATTTACAACATAATACCCATCCATGACCTTTTGTCCGACCACCCTTCACTCCGGTACCCGGAGGTGAGAGCAGCCGCCGCCGCCTTACGTGACGTAAGTGGCTTACCAAGGCCGCCTTTTGTTACTCGAGACTCGTACATGGACTTGATGGGCTGGTTAGGAGTGTTGTTTGGGTTTCAAAGTGACAACGTCAAGAACCAGAGAGAGCACTTAGTGCTTCAGTTAGCCAACTCACAAATGCGGGTCCACCCACCGCCCAATATACCCGACGAACTCGACCCGAAAGTGCTCCGACGGCTCCGGGTTAAGCTGCTGGGTAATTACACTTCTTGGTGCTCTTACATTGGTAGGAAATCTGAGGTTTTAGTTGGCAGGCGAAACACAAATAATAGTGATCAGGTCCGTAGAGAATTGCTATATGTGGGTTTGTATCTGTTAATATGGGGCGAAGCAGGCAACTTGAGGTTTATGCCTGAGTGTCTGTGTTATATATATCATTTTATGGCTATGGAAATGAATAAAGTAATTGATGATTGGACGGACCCTAGTACCGGTAGACAATTTGTGCCTTCAATATTTGGTGAATGTGCTTTTTTGAAGAGTATTGTTATGCCTTTTTATAAAACAATTAAAGCTGAAGTTGATGGAAGTAAGAATGGGACTAAGCCTCATTCTGCTTGGAGGAATTATGATGATTTAAATGAGTTCTTTTGGAGCAGGAGGTGTTTTAGGAAGCTCGGTTGGCCTATTAATTTTGCCAGCAATTATTTCGATTCTGTTGATAAGAGCAAGAGAATAGGGAAGACTGGGTTTGTGGAGCAGAGGTCGTTTTGGAATGTGTTTAGGAGCTTTGATAAGCTTTGGGTATTGCTTATTTTGTATTTGCAGGCTAGTGTTATTGTTGCTTGGGCTGGTACTAAGTATCCATGGGAAGCGTTGGAGAAACGTGATGTTCAGGTTGAATTGTTGACTTGTTTTATAACCTGGGCTGGCCTTAGGTTTCTGCAATCTGTTCTTGATTCCGGGACTCAATATAGCCTGGTTTCTAGGGATACAAAGCTTATAGGGTTGAGGATGGTGTTGAAAAGTATGGTTGCTTTGACTTGGGCTGTTGTGTTTGGGGTGTTTTATGCCAGGATTTGGAGTGCCAAGAACTCTGCTGGGTCTTGGAATTCTGAGGCGAATGGCAGAATTATTACATTTCTTGAGGCAGTCTTTGTGTATGTTACACCTGAGTTGCTAGCTTTAGTGCTTTTTGCACTTCCTTGGATTAGAAATGCACTCGAGGAGTTGGACTGGAGCATATTGTATGTGTTGACGTGGTGGTTTCATCAGCGGATTTTTGTTGGCCGTGGACTCAGGGAAGGGCTTATTAACAATGTTAAGTATACATTGTTCTGGATTGTGGTTCTGGCTTCAAAATTCATTTTCAGTTATTTCCTTCAAATCAAGCCGCTGGTTACCCCAACAAGAGCTCTTTTGAGACTTACGAAGGTCACTTACAGTTGGCATGAATTTTTTGGCAGCAGTAATAGAATTGCAGTTATTTTGATCTGGCTACCTGTTGTCTTAATTTATTTTATGGATTTGCAAATCTTTTATTCTATTTTCTCTTCATTTGCTGGTGCAGCAGTTGGGCTGTTTTCACATTTGGGGGAAATTAGAAACATTGATCAGCTTCGTCTTAGGTTTCAATTCTTTGCCAGTGCTATGCAGTTTAATCTCATGCCAGAAGAGCAGTCGCTAGGTCCTAAGATGACACTGGTGAAGAAGCTACGCGATGCAATCCACAGATTGAAACTAAGATATGGGCTCGGTCAGGCTTACAAAAAGATTGAATCAAGCCAAGTTGAGGCAACCAGATTCGCTATGATATGGAATGAGATCATCAGAACTTTCCGGGAAGAAGATATTATCAGTGATAGAGAGCATGAGCTCTTAGAACTGCCGCCTAATTGTTGGGACATTAGGGTTATTCGCTGGCCCTGTTTCTTGTTATGTAACGAGCTACTGCTTGCCCTCAATCAGGCACAAGAACTGGAAGGTGCACCTGACAGGTGGATTTGGTTAAAAATAAGCAAAAGTGAGTACAGGCGGTGTGCAGTAATCGAAGCCTATGATAGCATCAAGCATTTACTTCTTGCAATTGTCCCATATGGGACAGAAGAACATTCCATTGTTAAAATTTTTTTTGATGAGATTGACAAAAACATTATGCTTGAGAAGCTCAGTGAGGCTTTCAACTTGAAAAAACTGGAGCGTGTTCATTCCAAGGTAATATCACTTGTTGAGTTTCTGATGGACTGGACGAAGGATCCTAGCAGGGCAGTGAATATATTGCAGGCTTTATATGAAGTTTGTGTTCGAGAATTCCCTAGTAGAAAGATGACCATGGAGGAACTGAGGCAGAAAGGTCTAGTCCCCCATAATCGAACTGCTGACAAAGGTCTACTCTTTGAGAATGCTATTGAGCTTCCAGACAGTGAAGATGAGTTATTGAACAGGAATTTACGGCGTCTGCATATAATTCTCACCTCTAGAGATTCTATGAATAATGTCCCAAAGAATATTGAGGCAAGACGGCGCATTGCCTTTTTTAGCAATTCACTCTTCATGAACATGCCTCGCGCTCCTAATGTTGAGAAAATGATGGCTTTTACTGTTTTGACCCCTTATTATGAAGAAGAAGTGTGTTTTGCTAAAGAAATGCTTCGGCGGCCGAATGAGGATGGCATTTCCACCATCTTTTATCTGCAGAAGATCTATGAAGATGAGTGGAATAATTTTACTGAGAGAATGCGCCGAGAAGGAATAGACAATGACGAAGATATATGGGAAAAAAAGTCTAGGGAACTTCGTCTATGGGCTTCATACAGAGGCCAGACATTGGCTCGCACTGTGAGGGGAATGATGTATTACTACAGGGCTCTTGAGATGCTTTCCTATCTTGATTCTGCTTCTGAGATGGACATTTGGAGAGGAACCCAAGAACTCGCTTCTCATCATTCATCTAGGCAATATCGTGGTTTGGATGGTCTAAATTCAGTCAAGCCACCACCCTCACGCCTACTTGGCAGAGCAAGTAGTAGTGTGAGTCTTTTATATAAAGGGCATGAGCGTGGATGTGCTTTGATGAAACTCACCTATGTACTGTCTTGCCAGGTATATGGACAGCACAAGGCAAAAGGAGATTCACGTGCTGCTGAGGTCCTATATCTGATGGAAAACAATGAAGCCCTTCGAGTTGCATATGTGGATGAGGTTCACTTGGGGAGGGATGAAGTTGAGTATTACTCGGTTCTTGTAAAGTATGATAAGCAGTTGAAAAGGGAAGTAGAAATATATCGGATCAGGCTTCCTGGTCCTCTAAAGCTTGGAGAAGGGAAACCTGAGAATCAGAACCATGCCATAATCTTTACTCGGGGTGATGCAATTCAAACCATTGACATGAACCAGGATAATTATTTTGAGGAGGCAATTAAGATGCGGAATTTGCTGGAGGAATTTAAGAATTATTATGGTATAAGGAGGCCAACCATTTTAGGTGTCCGTGAGAATATCTTCACAGGTTCTGTTTCCTCGCTTGCTTGGTTCATGTCAGCTCAGGAAACTAGTTTTGTGACGCTTGGACAGCGTGTTCTTGCTAATCCTTTGAAGATAAGAATGCACTATGGGCACCCAGATGTGTTTGATAGGTTCTGGTTCTTTCCTAGGGGTGGAATCAGCAAGGCTTCCAGAGTGATCAATATCAGTGAGGATATATTTGCTGGATTCAACTGCACCCTTCGAGGTGGCAATGTGACACACCATGAATATATACAGGTTGGTAAGGGAAGGGATGTTGGGCTGAATCAAATTGCGATGTTCGAAGCAAAGGTTGCAAGTGGCAATGGGGAGCAGGTTTTGAGCAGGGATGTATATCGCTTGGGTCATAGATTGGATTTCTTTCGTATGCTCTCATTTTACTACTCAACTGTGGGTTACTACTTCAACACCATGGTTCTGGTATTGAGTGTTTATGCTTTTCTGTGGGGCCGCCTTTATCTGGCTCTCAGTGGTATAGAGAAGCATGCCATGGCGAATAGTAAGAATAACAAGGCTCTTGGTACAATCCTGAATCAGCAGTTCATAATCCAACTAGGCCTCTTCACTGCTCTACCAATGATTGTGGAGAATTCTCTGGAGCAAGGTTTTCTTCCAGCTATTTGGGACTTTTTGACAATGCAATTGCAGCTAGCTTCGTTTTTTTACACATTCTCTATGGGAACTCGATGTCATTTCTTCGGTCGAACTATTCTGCATGGAGGTGCCAAATACAGAGCTACTGGACGTGGTTTTGTGGTGGAGCACAAGAGCTTTGCTGAGAACTATAGACTATTTGCTCGAAGCCATTTTGTCAAGGCAATTGAGCTTGGAGTCATTCTAATAGTATATGCTGCCAATAGTGCTTTGGCTGCAAATACTTTTGTTTACATAATCATGACAATCTCGTGCTGGTTCCTTGTGGTTTCATGGATATTGTCCCCATTTTTGTTCAACCCTTCTGGCTTTGATTGGCTAAAAACTGTATATGACTATGAGGATTTTATGAGCTGGATATGGTTTAGTGGAGTGTTGGCAAAAGCAGATGAAAGCTGGGAAATATGGTGGTATGAGGAGCAGGACCATCTGAGAACGACTGGCCTTTGGGGAAAACTATTAGAGATAATACTAAATCTTCGTTTCTTCTTCTTCCAGTATGGAGTTGTATATCATCTGAATATTAGTGATGGAAAAACCAGTATAGCTGTTTATCTCGTATCTTGGGTATTCATTATTGTGGCTGTTGCAATTTGTGTCAGCATAGCATATGCTCGAGATAAATTTGCTGCGACGGAGCATATCAAATATAGGCTAGCACAGCTTATTGTCATTTCACTTACAATACTTGTGCTAGTTCTGTTAATGGAGTTTGCAGGTATGACATTTCTTGATCTCGTGAGCGGCCTTCTGGCATTTATTCCCACAGGCTGGGGCCTCATATGCATTGCACAGGTGCTTAGACCTTTTCTACAGTCCAGTATTGTGTGGGACACTGTTGTTTCGTTGGCTCGGTTCTATGACATGCTGTTTGGAATTATTGTTATGTCTCCTGTTGCAATTTTGTCATGGTTGCCTGGATTCCAGTCGATGCAAACAAGGATACTATTTAATGAGGCATTCAGCAGGGGCTTGCAGATATCTCTTATTATTACTGGCAAAAAATCTAATTGACAGGAGGGTCAAGGTATTTATATCTCGAAAGCATTATATTATTTCCTTCTATTAGCTGAAATTATGTGGTCCAGTTGGATCGGTTTTTCTACATTTTTTCTGTGGTATGGCTCAAAAAGCCAGGACACAGTATTATGCATGTATGTTTCATTGGTGGATTCCAGTCATTTGCTGTCATTTTTTTTTTCTTTCCTAGATTAAGATGAAAGTCTGCATTTATATAATTTACAGAATTCTAACAATATTTGTTGCATCCCAGGTTTCTTGCTGGTTTATGTGATAACAGATGATTGGACAGTGTCTCCCTGGCCAAGGAGGTGGCTGCATTATACCTTGTCTGAAGTAATTATTCCAAGGAAGATCCTGATTTTGACATCTTCAACTTTATCTTTTGCTCATGCAATCTCAACGTACTCTTGTACAGAATTCTTCGGTGATTGATAGGCATTTTGGTCAAGCTATTATCATTCACTTTATGATTATGTACATATTTTGTTCATAGGTTTTAGAGCTAAGCTTTTTCTTGTTAATAGTTTGGTAATTGCTGATGATATTTGCTATCCTGTCAGCCGCTACCTGTGCTTCAGCAGTGCACATGTTAATGTTCAGTCTTTGTATCGGCAATCATCAAGTAAGATTTGGAAACTGGTCACTTGTTGGTAGAATTTCTGCATCACTGCAAATTATTTGAATGTACAATGGTAGTTTATCAATTATGATGACTCGCTAGACCATGACCATCCATGCATAAACAAGAAGTACCTTATCAAGTTGGACAACAAGAATCTACTTCCAGATTTAAATAGAAGATGCGTCTTTAATAGACAAATTTTGATGCGCACATTCTATTTGCGTTAAGTTAAACACAACTTCAACCATTTTGAATAAATAGCAGCCAAAACTAACTTGACACAGCATTGGAGGCCTACATCACATAATCCGAGGGTTAAAAATGGAAGAAAGCAGTCTGCCATGTGCCATCTTCAAGCTTGTTGAATGTTATACATGTATCCCAAGATGCCACCCAAATGATCCAACCCATTTCCCGTTTCTAAAGAGGAGAGAAATCATCTGAACATAAAATGAATTTGCAGAGCAGATGTTACCCATATTCTATGATCTTGTAGCAGTTGCACTAAACATTCTGGGCACCATCTTTTCTGCAAAAGCTAATGCAAACATAACAGAAACCAAAAGGCTGACATTTGTTTATCACAGTGAGCGTACATCTGCATTTTAACATCTTCAACTTTTTATGTTACTGTAGAATCTCACAGAAATACCAGCCACCAATCAGTTGCATATGTGTCAGTTTCAAAATTATAAATAATTCTGTATTTGCATAAAATATAAATATCTCAATTTCCAAAAAGTAGATGCCTTTGCTTTTTACAGGATGGAGGGATAAAAGTGTCAGAGGAAATCAACAGTAGCTCCTATACTTACAGAATATTGAATCAACAACCGACTCTATACCCACCAAGCATTTAAAACAAAACTATTCGACATGTGCATGATAAGCAGTCTACGGCTAAAAACTATAAAATCTTCAGTGTATGGCTTCTACTTGCACTTCCTTAATACTTTCTGTTGGTACCTTTTCATATCCAGAAGTCTCTCTAAACTTCCTGGGAAAAAAGCAACGTCCACCAAATCGCTGCTGCAAGTAAATGAAGGCAGCAAATAGCAGACAAAGGAAAGAGATAACAATGTCCCATGTAGTGGAATAGAAATCATGTTTGTGATTTCCATATATGTATGATATATCAAATGACCAAGTAGAACTATGCGCCCTATAGAGGTCATATGCATGGGGCAGTATGCGGACAATAGTTTTCCCAACATACAAGGGATAGGCAAGAGTATTTTCATTACAATTTGAAAATACATTGAAAATTATCTGCGGAAACAAAAATCCATCCAGAATCAAACCGCCATAAGATTTAAGGTCCCTCCACTGACGCTGCTTATGGTAAGCCTCAAGGCGGGGTGGTAAATATGGACTGCTATAGGACTGTGCATACCAAGAAATCAACCCACCGCCCACATACAAAGGTAAGGACAAATAAAGAACCCTTTTTTCAGAAACCCACAAACTCTTGTGGTTTCCATGAGCGTTCCTGGCAGACCAATTGAGTTGGAGCAAACGAAATTGCAAAAGAAAGGCTATCATTGTAACAACTCTTACTATTACCTCATTTACTTCAAGCCATCTGCCACTCTCAAGAAAAGCACTCTGTCGGTTATGATTTGCTATGAACAAGGCTTCAAAGTTTAACAGTAGAGGCACCATGTAACCAAGTGTAAGAATAATAAGCATCACAAAGGAAATGAAGGGTAGAACATCAGGATGCTTATTCACATGATAGAGTTGCAATCCTACAAAGATACAAATAAGAGTATTAGAAATCAAAACCATAGTAACCTCCATATCCATTCTCCAGATGGATTCTGTAGCTTGGCTCTTGTAAATGGAGTCCGAAGATACATCAAGCTGCCCAAAGTAAAGAGGATCCAACTTCCCCCGCATGCTTTTAATGGTTCCCTTGGTCTTATCCCTACCCTTTGCATTCAGTGGAGAAAATTGAATGTTGACCAAAATCTCACAGTCAACTGAATTATATTGTGTGGAAAATTCACTGTGTAATGTCAAATGTGAACAGCCTATCATGCAGAGGACACCGGTCTGATTATCATAAGTTCCCTCAGCAGATATTTCTACTGATACATTCGAAGAAAGCTTATCTCCCAATTTAAAATCAGAGCTTGGTGTGAAGCTCAATGTGTAGCTAATATTCAAAAGACCAGTGTGGTTGATGTTCATTCCATAGGGCTTGAGGAGCTGATCACCCACAAATAATGGGGATGAAAAACCATTTGCTATCCGTCCTTTACCACTTTTCACTGACATGTGGAATTTCATATCTGAGGAATAAGCATTAGGGTATGTCTTTCCAGTGCGTCTGATGGAGTTCTTTTTCGGGCAAAATTTAGTAACCCTGTCAAGCATGGTATACTCGTATTTCAAAGCTGTAAGACCACTAATCCTATTTCCATAACCATGAAATCCAATCCTATCAAAGTAGCTTCCATTCGCACCTGCAGTACTTGAAATTTGCCCAACAACAGTATTCATTTGAGTAATCGTCAAGGTTTTTCGGAACCTCAAACTCAACTGAATGGAGCAGTCACCAACAGAAGCATCGACTAACGAATCCTTTAAATTCAAAACTCTACATGCAACCACACAGAGCCTATCCTTCTTTTCATCCCAAACTCCCTCACCAATAAGCGTTCTATGAGGATCAAAAACTCTGTCATAACTAAAAGGTCCGGCATTATAAACAGAGTTTGAAAATCCAATCAGAAGACGGATTCCACCACCCCCTCCATGCTCACATCTAATTCCTTGAATGGTCATGAACTTGTACAGAATCCCAGTATCCAGGAAAAAAGAATTCTTGCATTTAGCATCACCGCCACAATCGTTATCATACTCCAACTCAAAATTCCTAGCATACCTATACAATTGAGTTAAACAAGTACTAGGCTCAAACCAGTCCAAATGTAAATTCTCATTCTCATTGAAATCATCATTACCACCATCACTTCCTCTAAAACACATAGCAGCACCAGTATTAATCAATGTATAGTTATATTCACCAAAATGAGGTATGGCCAAAATAGAAATAGGCTCAAAATAACCCAAACTATCCTTAACATTAAAACTCTCTAAAACCCCACGAATCACACTGCTAATATTACTCAAATTAACAGGATAAGTAAGCTTTAGTACCACATTATTATTACTGCTTCTAGAAGATCCAACCATACAGAGCTTCCCAGTATCCGTGGACCAAAATCCAGACAAGTCAAACTCCAAAGCCGGCGAGCGGACCGGGATTCGCGGTGAGCGGAATCTAATCTGTCTCAAATGGCGTTGGTGCCGGGTGGAATTGAAGCGAATTGGGAGGTGAAATCTGAGAGAGGCTTGGAGAGTTAGGAGGTGAGGTGTTTGAGTATAAGAAAGGGTGCTTGATTTGGGGCGAAATGAGAGGGAAACGTCACCGTTTTGATTGGGTAGGAAGGGATGACCACCGGTGAAATAAGCAATGTAGAAAGGTAGGGTATTGTGTAGGCCAAGAGCATAGTTAATGTGGGTATGAGTTGATGGGGAATCTTTAACGACGTCGCTGCAGAGTTGGGTGTAATATGAAAGAAAATTTGAGGGTGAAACTGAAATTGGGATGGCTGCTTCTGCCGCTGGCGTTATGTTGACTAGGAAATGGAAGGAGAGAAGGAGAAGAAGAGGGAATTGGAATTTGAAGTTGAAGGTTGGTTGATCGATTTCCATTTTTGTTGATAAACAAGAGAGAAGAGAAGTTTTCGTCGATCTCAGTGTTGTCGTCTACGCAGACTTGTATGAGTGTTTTTTTCACATGTTTGTTTGCTTCTTCCTCTACTCGGCGGATCAATGACACCTGTCAGATACAGATCCCATGTCATCGAAATTTGTCTTGTAGACAGACACGTGCCAGATTATGCTTACCTGGCGTATGACAACGTGTCACTATCCATGTCACCAACTTGCTCGCGTGTCACATGACACCTGTCAGCTTATGATGACGTGTAAAGGTCCATGTCAGAAGAAGTAAACGTGTACTGTACATGTGTCAATAATGCTCACGTCTGATGATGTGGCTCTTGCTTACGTGTTGCATGCGGCGACGTGTCTTGTCGTCTGTGATTAAGATGATGTCAGCAAAATAAGTTCAGTTAGCGCACGTGGCAGGCGTCGCTGCCCTAAGACGAGAACAGGATGAAGATCGGAAGGAGAAATCTCGGCGGTCGGGATAAGAAGTTGAAGATGAAGCCTAAAGCAGATGTGCGATGTGAATGAAAAAAAAATAGAAAAGAGAGGTCTGTTTGTTGGAGGTTTTTAATGATCATCGATGCTTTTTACTGTACGACGTGCTTTCTGGACAAGACATAACCAAACAACTCCATCTCCATGTCTAACAGCATCAAAAAAATTCAAAAAACTTAGCCACACCAAT
Source organism: Bocquillonia castaneifolia (assembly GCA_948193215.1). Lineage (NCBI taxonomy): Eukaryota > Viridiplantae > Streptophyta > Magnoliopsida > Malpighiales > Euphorbiaceae > Bocquillonia > Bocquillonia castaneifolia. Next base: position 10,988 of record CANYLF013490194.1, read on the forward strand.
CCAAAGTTTAAATCTTTATTCATAATAGAGTATTGCAGTCTGCAACACATAGTGCTGTTACAGCACACCATAATAAATTAATAATGCAACACAATTTTAATTACAACTCCAGAAGCCCCCTCTTTCCTCTCCTGGCTCCCTTCATTCAACAACCCAACAATCATTTTCTCTCACACTTTCAATGTAAGAATTTTATTTTTTTTAAACACAGAGAAGACTATTGTTCGCCAAGCACCTTTTGATTTGATACAGTTAATTATTTATACATATGGTAGAAATGTATTTGTATAGTGAAAGCAAGCAACTTCATGTGTCTATCTCTGTGAACTTGCTGCATTCAATTCCTTTAGCAGAAAATGCCTCCACAAGTTTTGGAAAGAGCTTTGATAGCATGATTTTGAACCCTGTGGAACTTCCCTTTTGATTTTCATTCTCATTCTGTTCACTTCCAAATGGGAATGCTGCTCCTTCCATATATGCTTTACAAGCTGATAAGATACAATCAGATACTCTCCTCACGTGCTCTTCTATCAGTCCCTCAAAGTGCTGCATCATAATATGTAATTCAATAATTAAATTCGGGGCATGCAGAATTTTCAAAACGTATATGTAGTTATAGGAAAATGACATGGAACACTAAACTTCATTTGAGTAGAAAGGATGAACGTCATCGTGTAACAAGTTTGACGGAAACACTCGACATCAAGCATTGTTAATCAGCTCTCTCATGATGCTCTAAATTACTGTAAAATGTAGCAAAATGATTGCAGAACTGTCATTTTACCTCTGGTGGCTGGCGAATTAAGTAAAGCATGGACTTCCAGGTCATCAGGAATGCATTTTCATTATAACTAATCGAGTTTTTCTCTCCTTCAGCCCTTCCAATCTGTTTATCGTACCCGGCCTCATTGAAGTAAGGTTTTTCATTAAGCACAAGGGCTTGGAGTGAGAGAAGAACTTGCAGGATATTTGAAGACCCTGGATTCCACACTTCAGTGCCTGTTCCCGCCCATGTATTCAGGAGACTGAGGCAGACCTTGCCGGACTCATATAAATTTGGATTGATGCGAAGCCCACCAGAATGATAGTGCACCACCTACATGATTAATTATATCAGAAACTAAGTTTCTTGTCAAATATGAATATTGCAATTTTATTTACACAACTTGGGAATTAATGTACAAAAAATTGTTCAATTATTTACTTGTGCATCAACAGAAAGGTAAACTTTTGGCAGCCTATAGGCTTGATAACTTACAGGAGGTTCGTGAGGATACTCTGGAGGAAGGTATATATCGAAGAAAAAAACCCCATCATGGTATGGGGTTCCTGGTGCACCAATAATTGCTGCTCGAAGGAGATCCATCCTTTCCTCATAGGTGCGGACATAGATTGATTCTATTCAGGTTGACACGTATTTGTAAGAAATATAAAGTGTTAATGAAAGAACCAATTCACAAAATGACACTCCAGGCAAAGTAGAAAATAAGGTAAAAATGCTAACCAGGAAGATCTTTCTCTAAAGTGCTCCACTCTTGTTGCACCTTCTTCAGCCAACTCTTTTTCACCTGCAAGGCAAAGGAATTTTGAAATAGGGAATAATATCACAAATGTTCAAGCATGTTAACTAATATAGATTTTTTGGGAAAATGTAGTTCGAGTTTCTTACTTGAGAAAAGGCCAATCCCTTGCTTGCACTGTCAATAAAGTGGTGGTCAGAGCCATTACCAACCATTTCAAACTGCCTGAATAGTTCATTGCTCTTGCTTGTGAACAAAGACGGCTGTTCTTCGTTATCCTGAATATGATGGACTTCCTCCATTAAATTTGTCTCTTCTAATCTCTGCATCTCACCAGGTATCAGGGGTTGCATCTCTGTGCAGGGATCACCATTTTCCACTTTTCCTTTCACTTCAAGTGACTTGGATTCATTTGATATAGCACCAGAAAATGATGTGGAACCAAAGGATCCAAATATACTAGCTGCAATGCTTGTTAAAAATCCAAATGCAGATTGACGAAGAAGCAAGGAACTAGCCTCCCATGAGCACCTTTTGCACTCACCGTTGCCATTGGAATTTAACAGATCCTAAAAATAAAGCTCGGGTTAATTTTCTGGTGTCACTGAGATAAATGCAGATGTTATAAAGCTTCCAACTACACAATGTGAAATAAAGCTATGCTAATTAGATCCCATGCGAACTTATTCACCGGAATTCTATTTTTGCATGCAATCTATAGCACATCCAATAAATAAACGTACTTTAGTGAGCCGACAGTATAAAAAGCTACACCAAGGTACTCTGAAGAGCCAGTTTTATTGGTTAATTTTTTTTCTCATTAATTAAAATAAGCTTCAAGAATTGTGTTTGTATTTATGATTGAATCCAGATGTAAATAACATTCTGAAACTTATCAAATCATCACTAGCATTATAGTGACTTGTAAAAAAAGAAGATACTGAATTTGATCTATACAATATCCAAGGTTCACAGCTCTTTTCTATCATGCAACTTACATCAATAATTTCAGTCGTTCATTCTTAGACTTCAATGTGTTCTTTCCAATATACAACTTCCAAACTTAAGAACTATTTTTTTTTTCGAACTGCAAACTTAAAAACTATCACTCAAATAAGTATAATATCATTTTGCCATAAATGAAAGATAAATGGAACTAGCTTTACCTTTTCTTTCAAGGTAGAGGATTGTTTGCCAAGATCAATCGTCTCCTGACTCAAATTCATTTGGTCAACATTTTGCTCGTTCAGCCCAGAGTTCGCAGGTGAAATTTGATATTTATCTATTCGGAAAATGCCATTTGGTGCAACCTGTAACAAAAGACAACAGATTGTTTAAGATTGTTGTTTCGATTCACTGCCGACAACAGATTAAAGCAGAACAGACATACATCTAAATAAATTTAACCATCAAGCAAACCAATATTAGCCACTTAATCTAACATTCATAAGATAATTCGCCAACCTAGCATGCATAAAATGTGACAAAATCAGTGAAATGGAATGAAACCATGTGCATATATGACTATGTAAAACTCATAAAACCTCAAAACAGTAATAAAATACTAGATTATTATTAGTCAACATAAGAACTTTGGAATGAGCAAACAAATTGGCTCGAGCACACACCTTGGTTTCAATACCAGAGGCCCATGTCACCTCAACAGCACCATCTTTAAAGCCTGAAACATAGCCAATACAGGACAAATAGCTGTTATAAGCGTAATTAGACTGATCTCTACTACAGTCCTTGTCTTCAATAGCAACATTTTCACCCACAATTGTCCCTCTGTTCAAATGATGCTTATCAGCTTGCTGTGAAGCCTTAAACACAATATCTCCAAAACAATAGAAGTAGTCCGGATGCTCAACCAGTTCATAAGCACTTGCAGTTTCTTCCACCAGATTACTGCCCACATCATTAGCCTGATTTTCTACATTAAATTCCCATTTCACTCTAACAGTCTGCTCTTTTGCATCAACAGCACTCACAATGCCCCATTTTTGGTTTCCACAAACATGTGGATCATTGCAAGCACCCTTCTCAAGTACAAACTGCCCAGGCCAGAATTCATGAGCATTTACAATATTTACAGGAACTAGAGAATGTGAATCTAATCCCAGGGAGTAGCCTCCATCCTGCCATTGAACATCGACTATGGTCTTTGTCTTGACAATAAGAAAGATTTCCTCAAAGTTCGAGCAATGATCTTGTCTCTTAAATGCTTTTCCCATCTTATCATTCTCTTTAATGAGCTTAAGAGTAGATGCATGGAAATCCATCTGCTTTTTCAGACCCTTAAGATCAGGAGGAAGCATACACCAGTCTCCAAGCTGCCAACGTTCATGTGAAAAACATGGCAACAAAATCAAGTTTTCTGCCTGCTGCAAATGAGAGGGAAATGGCACACTCATATTACAGCCAACAAGAGCACAGGCAAGCCAATCCACATACACCAGGCCTGCTTTCACAGAAGAAACAGTTCCTACATCCTGATTTTCCTTCCAGACACCACATAACCTCCTAGTCTTTGAAACGGTGGAGAGCTTAACCTGCACTCTCTGTCCTGGATAAAAAGGGTATATTGGATCTTCAAGCATGTTTGGAGAAATGGGTAACAGCTTTTCTTTATCTGCTGCAGTCACCTCACCCTTTGTTCCATCATCAAAGATGATGGTTACAGTGTCAACAACTTTATCAATTTTTCCTATCCAAGGCCCATGGACCACATAATCTCCTGCTGAAAGGGAGCGGATCTTTAGAAGCTCCTTGGAATCAACATCTTTTATGATTTTACCATGAACACTTTCCAGGTCAACAAACATTTTAAAATTTGTCACTCTGCCCATCTGTCCAGAAGGATCAGCTATCGAGCAAACAATGTCTCCATGTACGAAGCCCCTCTCAAATTTAAGAAAACTATCAATTTTTCCTATGCTCTCCTCCAGGCTAGATAAAATGCAATCCGCCTTTCTGCCATATAAAAATTCAAGCTCACTGCCACTGTCACTCATGTTGTCCCAATCAGAATCACTAGACAGCATATCCATTATCTACAAGAGTATATCAATACTTTGATTCAGAAATAAGACCTTTCTTTAACCTTTTCCTTTTAATTTCCTTCTTTATTTTTGTCTTATGATAACTCTCTAGAAACACTAGTTACCCTGGAATGTCAACTGGAAACAAACTGTTATTTTAAAGCCTGCACACCAATACAGGAAGAACGATCCATTTTAGAGGGGCATTTTACGAAACAGGTGAAGTTAAAATTTTTATTTACTGAACAGGGATTGAGGTTAATAAATTTACCAAACAGAGGTTTTTTTTAATTGACTGGTCAACTTAGCAACCATTTCTGCTATTAAAAATGGCGGAAAAGTGCTCTTATACTCTTTTGTCCATACGTAATCTTCCCATGCACTTGCATTTCATAGTCCGAACTAAATTTAATTTGTAGTCAAATGCATTTTATCATAAAATAGTTCACAACAAATACTCCTGAACAACCGAGCCAGTTGTAAGAATAGTATAAGATTCTAGACACACATCAACTGCTTAAAAGAATATCATTTTTTTTTTAATTTATAAAAAAAAAGCATCATATGCCTGATAAAAAAATCATATGAATTCTAAATTTTTACCAATATTATTAACATAGACCAGAGGTCTAGTCTGATCAGATTGAGAAATTAATTGGTACACGTGGGTCTAGTTCTCTTTATTTCTTTTGAAAAGTAAAGAAATATTTTTTGATGGTTTTTACTAATCATGCTTTATTTTTTTAATTCTCTTTTATTTAGCCATTTTAAATTAATTTTTTAGAATTTTATTTAAAATAAAAAAAAAACTTTTTCTCGAATTTTATTCAAATTGAATCATTTAATTTGACCACATTTAAACCAAATTAATCTAGAAGATTTTCTTTTTTACTTTTTAAGTGTTTATATATAGATTAATTAATATTTTTTATTTTTCGGTTCAATCTGCCTTTTAATTTTTATTAACATGGATAAATTTTTGTGTTTTTTTAAAAATAATTAATCTATGTCTTAAAAAATATTTATTTGTAAATAGAGGTGTCAACAGGTCAAGCCAAGGTCAAGCAATGCCAAGCTCGAGCTCGAGCTCGAGTACTTTATCCAAACTCGAGTTTGAATGAGCTTTAATTTTCAAAGTCGAGCTCAAGCTCGAACTCGACTTGCACTCAAGTTTGACTCAATTAAGCTCGAATCTAATAAAATAAAAGGTATTTATACAAAGTAACAGTAATTACTTGATAACGACCTCAACTCCAGCATGCTCAAATTCAAGAAGAAAAAAAAAACTCGTTTAGGCTTGTGAGCCTTATAAGCTTCTACATTTGATAATTGAGCTAGACTCAAATTTTTCGAGTCAGTCTCGAATTTATTTCGCGTCGATATCAAGTAACTCAAGAGTAGCCTAACTCATTTACGACCCTATTCATAAAATGCTTATTAAAAATCTTAGCCAAAGGTTTATGTATTAATTAAGTAAAAATCAAACATAAAGGAAATTTCTTTCTCTTAATCACTTAGCAATTATTATAAAATATTATAATTTTATTTTTCCACTTTGAAAAGAAAAGGATTTCTGAGTAAAATAGTAGATGCCTCCTTCAAGGTACCTGTCTAAAATAATATGCTACTACTTTCCTAGTATGTGTGTACCTTAGCAGCAAACAATTGCCTTTAAAAAAAAATTATATACAATCTGCTGGTTTGAATGACGGATCATTCTTTCTGTCAGTTTCACCAGTAGAATTATCCATGTCAGACAAAAACCACCTCTCTTTGGTAAATATTTTTATTTTCACCCTTATTTAGGAAACAATTTAAAAGTCTCCTTGTTTGATAAATAAAGAATTCAAGAACACCTGGTTGGCAAATTGCCCATTTTAGAGAGTAAACTCTCAAAATAAAGGAGATGCATAATGAATGACAACAATATTAAGAACATTTATTTCCACCATATAAACATTTGGTACTTGTCATCAGAAAAGTCTGAATATAATGCATATGTTAAAATTAAAAATTGAAAATCAATACAAATAATGAGCAGGAAGAGAGAGAGTACCGCTATACTCACTTGCCTAACAGCTTGAAACGCACAGTAATGAACAATGTGATGGTTGACTGGCAAATGATTAGACCACAGAATAAACACTGCAGAATGAATTCTGATGTTATTTCTTTCTGCAAAGTCTCAATGTAGATACTCCAAAAAGATATCTTGGGCTTCAAAAGCAGAGATCATAAGCCAAAAACCTTTTAAAGGGATAAGAAGGAGCAAACTAAGGACTCCAAAATGCCAAAGGAGATTTGCCCTACAGGGATAAGGGAAGCCAAATCACGGCGCCAGATAGCCCACAGGGATAATAGGAGTCAATTTAGACTCCAGATGCCAAAGGAGATTTGCCCAACAAATGGACTGAAGCTCTTGCAAAGAGGAACTTCCAATGAAGATTGCTACAGATGTGATATATCAATAGGCTGCTAATCTTGCAGATTGGATTAAAGCTTGCAAGAGAAAAGAAGAGTTCATGCCAAAGGAGATCTGCCCTGTAGCCAGGATGAAATGCTCAGTAAAAGAGAAAGAAAAATAATCTGAAAATTTCTATTCTGCTCAGTTGTTCACCGTCAGGATAACTGACCAGCTAGAGAACACTTCAGTAAATTTGCCAAAGGAGATTTGCCCAAAGGAGCTGGATCTTAAGAACCAAATATGTGTAACCAATTTTTTCAGGGAAAAAATTAGCTTGTTTTGGATGCAAAAATCGCCTCATGAAGAGAGATCCATTTAACTAGTAGAAGTCTGAAAGAAGACCATGTCTGACAGAGATGAACTCAATAAAAATCCTTACATGGAACTACTTCAATAAGTAAATTTTAGCAGCCAACGATGCTTCTGCGTCTAGTTTTACATTTCCATGCAACCTGCCATGACATGACAACTATTGTTAGTCATATCCTGCACAGCAAAATTCACAAATGAAGAAACAATATGTGATTTGAAAAAATTATAGGAAAAGGGTACAAACAAAATGAGAGACTAGCAAAAAGCTTTAGAACTTGATCACCTTCACAAAAGAATAACCTAGCTATCAAAACTAGCATATACATGTGTGTGTGTGTGTATATATACACATGTGTGTGTGTGTGTGTGTGTGTATAATATCTTTTCATACTAGTTTTGCAACTCAATATAGACTTGTTTTTTCGAAGCCACTGGATTGAGATAGATACAGTTCAAAAAACCCTTAAATTCCTCTTTAATGAAAACAATCGGCAAACTTTCATCCCTACATACATAGAGAGAGGGAGATATCCTAGAAGCACAAAATTTTAGCCCCATACCGATTCTATCCCCATATAATATAAGAATCAGATCCTATCATCCATACTTCTATTCATACAAGTTTCCATGACCATTTCCTTCAATAACAAAATCAATAATACACGGCACAACTCTACAAAGTGTACACCTAAAAATCAATTTTAAATTCCACTAGCACCCAAAATAACAACTGAATTTGAAAGAGATTCTAATTTCTAACAATATCAAGTGTTTGAAAATTGGAAATTAAAAATAAACAAGCCAACTCTTAATAAATAGGAAGGAACAAACGATTCGTCAACTTCTACAGCAACAAAACAAATTCAAAACCAGATAATAAACAAATACAGACAATATATGCAATATTATATTTGTGCATGTAGCAAAATAAATTAAATAAAAAAAATAGAGTAAAATATAACATAGAAAAATAGAAAACTGCACCGTTTGCCGCTTCTGTATATAACACGGAGCCAAAAGAGCAGCTATCAACTGACCAATAAAAACTATAAAACCACCAGAGTATGTACAAGACACGAGCCAATCAAAGGAACACAACCCAGTTGATAATTTGCTATTTAAACCAGGTTCCTCTGATTGTCTCTCTTTCACTTTCTTGCAAGCAACTTTCTTTACCGAAATTTTTTTTTTTTTAAAAAGGCTCTTTTATTTACCTGGAAATTCAGAGAGGCCAAGTTCCTCCCTGAATCCCAGGCATCATTCCATGAACAAGGCTCGAAAACATTGCACACTCAAAACCAAAACAAACCCAAAAAAAAAAAGGGAAAACAAAGCTTTTCTCTTGTTAATGTGTTTGCTCTCTCTCGATACAATTTGTTCACATTCAAATGATCATATAAGAGACTGTTTTTGTATATTGATATACCATTGATACTCTACAGAATATTCTAACAGTATCCACTCTCAAAATACTGTTACCAGAACCTTTAACTAACCACCGCTACTGCACTGCAAATTACTTAACTACCCTCCACACCCATGTTTTAAAAAGGGACCGGACCGGCCGGTTGAACCGGGAACCGATCACTAGTCCGGTCCATAAAACCAAGATTGGACCGGTTTAAATAGGGTTCGACCGGTAAAACCGGCGAACCGAATGAAACCGGGTTCCACGTTGATGTGTCTAGTTCTCTGTAAAACTCATCTGATATGTACCAAAACAAAACTACAAAGAAATAAGCCCATTTGTTCTTAACATTCCGATTGATTGATTACTTTAGGGGAAATTAAAACAGCGAACTAAAATTTAAAAAAGTTATAAATTCTCTCCAAAAAATTTGAGCTTCACTTCCTCCATCTAAAAACAAGATAAAAGTTTTAATGAAAATTGATGGAAGTGCAATTATGAGAAATAAAAAATAAAAACCAGCTGCGGCTTCTAGTAAAAGAATTTTGATTTAAAAAAAAAAAAAGAAGCCGAGGAAGATGAATAACCAAAAAAAGAAGAAGGAGGCGATGCAAAAATAAAAAACGGAGGAGGTGGCGTGAATATCAACAGAACAACAACTGATAGGAGGTTTAGGGTTTCTTCACCTTAGTAAATAATTCAAGCGGGCTTTGACCATAATAAATAAATTTTTTTATTTTTTTAGTGCTAATAAATAAGGTTTTTGTTGTATGGGTCAGACGAAACTAAATGGCCTTGGACTCTTGTGTGTGTATATATAATATAACATTAATTGTATTATTTTGTTTAAGTATTAAACCGGATACTCATAAAATGTGGTTCAAATGATAAAAATCACTTGAATTTGTAGGCTTTACGTCTAGAGATCATCTCGAGAGTTTGATTCTCAGGGCCATATGAGAAGAGTGCACTTCTAAATGGAACTCACTCGACCGGGATTATCGGGATGACATCGATTATAGAAAAAGTATTGAACCGGATTGATCGAATCAGTTGGATCGGATGAATCATGGACCGGTTGGCTGACCGGTTCAGCTTTAGGTTTGGTTTTTAAAACATTGCTTCACACACACTTAATAACACTCCTCAAATTACTTAAATTTCTTTTATTAATTTTCTATTTCAGATGAATTTTTTTCCTTCTTTTAGTCGTTAGACTGGCAAAGAGGCACATGGCATCAGAGGAAAGGAATGAATTATTACTTTCAGAAATAATTAAAGAAAATGTGATTCTTTTATATATAAAATGTATATAATGGTAATGGCTTTCACATGTTAATCTTCTTGATTATTCACTTTGTTAATATGTTGTATAACAACTCTGATATTATGAAGAGCAGAAGGAATATGCTTGGTACATTACCTATTACTTAATGTGGAGACCAATTTTTTTTTTTTCTAATTGTGCCAAGAGTCAACCTAGGAAAACCAGTACCCACTTCCCTTTTCTCTTTGTTTCTCTTCTCTTAGTAAACAACTAAACATACATGCCTCAAAGATCACTTTTATTAAAAAAAATGTATATATATGCACAAACACTGATAAGTGATCAAAACACTATGAGTTTTGATTAAGATTGTTGGTTTATTCTAATTGTCCCAATTTAGGCCTGAAAGAATATTCTGAATTGGGTTCAGGATCAATCTTTAGGATGTCTACTATTTATATTTATACCTAAATGTGTATATATGCATGGTTTTAAAAACTGGACCGGACCAGCCGGTTCAACCAGTAACCGGAGACCAGTCCAGTTCAATTCCTCATATAAAACCGGAAATCCGATCCAACCAATTTGGACCTGCCAAAACCCCTAAACCCGAAGAAAACCGCCAAACCGGAAAATTTAAAGTAACCGGCCGGGTCGTTTAAAAAGCAAAACTTAAAAAGAAAAAAAGAGACAAGCAACCAATTCAAAACTTAGGGTTTCTTCACTTTTAATTACTCATCTGCTCATTGCAGCAACACATGTTTTTTTTATTTTTTTTCATTTGGATCTTTCAATACTTTGCACCCAGATCATCTATTTCTCTCATTTCTACTCTCTTCGCTTATCTGGTTACTATTGAAAACTCCATTTGCATCATTGCATGTAATCTTTTTTTATTTATGGTGAAGAACTGCTAAGAAATTAAGAAACGGAAAAAAAAAAAGTAAGTGGTATAGAAAAAATTATATATATATTGAAAGTCATGCCATAACAAGCATTAACGGGAGAAAAATAAACAAAAAAAAAGAGAAAAATGTGAGAAAAATAAATCAAATGAGAGAAGAACAGAGTATTGAGCTATGGAAATATTGAGGCTGCAAGTTAACAACAAAATTAAAAGAAAAGGGACACTTTTAGGTTTTATCAGAAGAGGAGAATAAAAGAAAATTGGGCCTTGTCTTGTGTTAATTATAAAAAAATGGCCCATTTCAGTTTTATAACAGTGAAGTTAATGGTACATGTCCATCTCACGCGGGGAACTCTTCATATTCTTTTGTATTTTGTCAATCATTGAACCGGTTGAACGATCTCACCGGTTCAATCATTGGTTCGGTTTTTAAAATACTGATATATATATATATATATATATATGCTTGTAATCTTCTTGACAAAGAAAATGATTATGTATTGTATGTCAATTTCTGAAAAGGACATTGACCCTGTTACTGGTGCAGCATTCACATTGTCTGTCACTCAAGGAAATTAATTAATTTAATTTGTTGTTGATGTTTTGTAGGTAATATTAATCTTTCAAATTTTACTCAAGCATCACTAATTCATTGTCCAGTTGGAAAGGCAAAAAATAATGCTAAAATACAAGGGGATGAAAATGACTATTTCCTAACTATCTTTTCGCACTTCAGTAATAAAAATACATAATATTTTATTTCTGTTATAAATATTTTATTTAAAGTGAATATCCAATCAATTAGTAGTAGATTAATAATTGATAGATAATAGATGTTTATCAAATGTGAAGAGCCGCAATTGCAATAGTAAAGCCATAATTGTAACAGTACAGCCGCAATGGTAACAGTACGGTCGTAATGGTAACAGTACAGCCGTAATAGTAATAGTCTCCATTTCTTTTCCTATAAATAGGCAGAAAATGTAAGAAGGAAATTCAATTCAATTCCATTCTATTCTAGAAAGAGAAAGTTTGCTTAAAATAATATTGAAATTATCTTCTTAATTTTATAATTTTTAATTATTGTGTTTCTCTTCTTAATTATTGTGTTCTTATTTTACATATTTTTCTAATACGTTATCAGCACGAGGCTCTACAATTTGACGTAACAATTTTCTTTTATTTTTTAATGGCTAAAATTGCTAACCTTAAATTTGTTGCTCTTGATATTAAGGGAACCAATTATTTATCATGGAAGCTAGATGCTGAAATACATATAAATGCAAAAGGTCTTGGAGACACCATAAAAGAAAATAATAATGCATTACTACAAGATCGTGCCAGAGCAATAATATTTCTCCGTCATCATATCCATGATGATTTAAAAAATGAATACTTGACGATGAAAGATCCACTTGTTTTGTGGAATAATATTGCAGAAAGGTATGACTACCTAAAATTAGTAGTTCTTCCAAAAGCTCGGTATAATTGGACAAATTTATGTTTCCAAGATTATAAATCAGTAAGTGATTATAATTCTGTCATGTTTAAAATTACATCTGAATTATTATCATGTGGCGAAAATATTACTGATTTTGATATGATGGAAAGAACTCTGTCTACTTTTCATGTCTCGAATGTGCTCCTGCAGCAGCAGTATCGAGAAAAAGGCTTTAAGAAATATTCTAAATTAATTTATTGCCTTCTTGTGGCCGAGCAAAATAATGAATTATTAATGAAAAATCATGAAGCTCGACCGA
>CANYLF013491468.1:0-10688 GCA_948193215.1 Bocquillonia castaneifolia
GATAATAGAAGATTGAATAATTAATGAATTTATTAACTACTTAATAGACCAATAATATTTAGAATTTTACAATATTTAAAATTATATTAGAACTATATTATTTTTATCTGGAAATACCAACCTATCACAAAAAATCCAAACTTTTCATTTAATTGCTATTACAACTAAACTATTTAATTGCAATTAGAACTAAACTTTTTAATTTTGACAAAAAAATCACAACATTTAAATGTTATTGCAATTATATCCATTTGTTCAAATCGATTCAAAATTATAAACAGTTAATAAGTTATTTACTTTGAATGGTTCGTAGGTATTGTTTAATTATAATTTATTTTATCTAATAAGACTTTATTTGTTATAATTAGATTATCAATTACATAATATTATATACCAGTTTAAGTAATTATAGCAAGAAATAAATGTCACGATTTTTTATCATGAATTTAATCATTTGATTGTAAGTAAGTGAAAAAGTTTGGATTTTTTTAACATTAAGACATGTAATAAAATATCATCGAGAATAAATTTTTTTCTCCTTATATTGAAGACCCCACATATATTTAGGGCTTCTATTTCTTTGGAGACCCCTAGACACAAGCCTTAATAGCCTCTGTTTTAAACCACCACTGACTTTGTCAGTTGGTTACATTTTATTCATGGTGAAGAAATTCAAACAATCAATAAAAAAGAACACTCCATGGCCGAAAAAGCACAAAGGTATAATACATGTTTCTAATGACTTTTGACATGTGGCACGGTAACCTAGAGCTTGTAATCACTGTTTGCTTTCTTTACCCACGAGCTCTTGAATATTGCAGCCAGTAATTTTGCTGGTAATTTTTGTTGGGCTTAAAGAGGTTTCATACACCTTTTGTACCATGATGTGTATTTGGTAAAAAAAGTGAACGAAATACGAACCCTAAAAAAAATTAAAAAAAAAATAATAATAATAATGAATGAATGGCTTAATGCACTTGACCAACAATTCTTTAGGGTAAATACACAGTTATTTAAGTAGCTCGGCTAACAAAAAGTAAAACAAATTACCAAAGGATCTCATAAGTCTATTATTTTGTGACACGTGATCATATAAAGTCATTATTATTTTCGAAGGTTAATTAGATCACTTAATTTATGATTTAAGGTCATATAAATTTAAAATATTATTTATACTCTTTAAATATCCTTTAAAATTTTCATTTAATGAATTTTTACCTGATTTTTTTTATGTAAGTTACAAAAAGTATATTCTAAAATTTAGAATTTTAAAAAAAATATTTGACTAATAAATTAATTTTTTTTATTTTTAATGAATAAAATTTTTAAAAAATTCATAAAATATAAAATATATCAAAATGACACTTTAAAATTTTTTAAAATTTAATTTTTACTTTTTATAACTTTTTTTTGTAAAAAATCAGGTGAAAATTCATTAAAATGAATTTTTTTAATAGTGATTTAAAGAATATAAATAATATTTTTGATTTATATGATCTTAAATTACAAATTAAGTGTTCTAATTGACCTCCAAAAATGAAAATGACCTCATATGATTTCATGTCACAAATAGTAGACTTGTTTGACCATTCCTTGTCAAATACTATCCTTCGACCAACCTTACCCTTTTCAGCATAATAATTGTGTAGATGAACATCGAGGAACACTGCAAGACCTATTATTCAATTGTTGCCACCTTATTTTGTTATTGAAAATTAATTAAATTGGCTTCCACGATGATTAAATTATTTTACATTACACATATCATAAATTATTTTACATTAAGAATGGTCGAGTGTAACACAATAATAACAATACTTTAAAATTAATTGGAACACCTGGTCGATTTGAGAGTGTTGTTGGAAAAAATTCTCCTATTATCCCATGTACTATCTTTAGTAAAATAATAAAAATAGTCAAACAATCACAAAGAAATTAACAAGATAAGGATTTAGGTGGAAAACTCTAAATTCGGAGAAAAACCACTACCATTGTCAAAAGACAATCAAGAAAAATATTCACTATGTGAAAAATTATTACAACTACACTATATAAAATACAATATTTTGGTCACACCTAAAACCCAAGAAAAATACCCAGAGGTATCCAGAGAATTTTACCCAAACCCTCTAAACCTCATAATTTTTCTGAATTTTAAACACACCCGCTCACCCACATCTCACAGCTCTCAGCTCTCTTTGCCTGTGTGTGTTGTTGTGTGTTGTATGTGTATTTGAAGCAAAGAATTAAACGCCTTATATAGACCAAAAAAACCTACACTATTTGACAAATTAAATTTCAGTGCCTAACCCATTCTCCATCGAAATTTGACATTTTCCTCTTTTTTTTTTTAAAATTATTTTCTAACATCTTCCTTTATTGTTTAAAAGGGATGCTATAATCAAATCCCAGAAATGTGTAATATATTAATGAAACAAACAGCAAGAGAAAGGAGCAATCAGGATTTATTGCAAATTCATAAATTCAGCATTAATTCTGGACAATCTTAATCTGCTGCAATGGTCTTACGAGCTATGAACGAAATTTGTATTACATTAAGGCAACTCAAGGTCGTCGAGGAAATCTTGAAAAATCTGGACGCCTATGTTGCACGTATGCTGTCTTCCCTTCATGGCCTTCCTCAGTGCCATAGAAAATTAGTGTCGTATTTCCAGCAAGTTCCTGTCAATTGTAATAGATATATATTTTTGTTCATCGTAGTAAGAGAGGAAGGAATAAAGAGGATAACGTATCACAATAAGAACGTGAATTCTATCACCTGGAGTCCAGCATGCCCATCATCAACCGCATTAAGAGCTGACTTAAGTACACGAATTGCTGTTGGGCTATTCCTTAATATCTGTCGACACCATTTCACTGTTTCTTGCTCCAAATTTTCTAACTGGACAAACATATTCACCAACAAATAATTGATTTCAATAAACATTAATTGTTAGTGCCAAAACAGGTCCACTTCTAAGTAACATAAAGGCAAACTCACAGGCACAACAGTGTTAACAAGTCCCATTTTCTCTGCTTCAGAAGCTGTGTAGAATCTTGCTAGATACCACATCTCACGTGCCTTTTTTGGTCCAACCTGTTTAACCAAAATTTATCCTCTGAAAATGCTTAGCCTGTAATTAATTGTTGTTTCAAACAAAGACATGGTTAGTTGCTTACCAAACGGGACATAATGGAACTTCCATAACCAGCATCAAAGCTTCCAACCTGACACATGCAAGGAAGAAAAATAAGTATAGCACATTGTCAAGAGAAAGAACAAAACAAGTATAAGATTAATATGACGAAAATAATTCAGGATGTAAGAGTGATAGGCACCTTTGGACCAGTTTGGCCAAATATAGAATTGTCTGCCGCAATTGTTAGATCACAGACCATATGCAACACATGTCCACCTCCTACTGCATAACCTGCAACCTGATTTGCAGCAAATTATATAATGTACCCAACAAACTGAAGTAATATGGATGTTGCATTTCTTGTAACGAAGGAAACTATGAATCGTAATGAAGAAAGGGTTTTGCAGTACAAGATCAAACAGGCTCATAACCAGACACAAATCATGTGCAGGGTTAACAAGTGCATACCATCGCTATTATTGGTTTGGGAAGTCGCCGAATCTGCACCTGCGTGATGATCGAAGTAAACAATTTACAAGAAAAGCAACATAACTAAGCTATAGCATTAAGGCTTTTGGATTCAATAATGAAAGAGGCATTTAGACTAGTAATATTAAAACCAATGAATTGTAGAAGAATGAAAACACAGACACTTTTATGCACATTTCCAACACATAGCAACCAATATCAAATATGAGTAGAGACTCCAAGTCAAGTTTCTAAGATGAAGAAGCATCAGCAGATAGTACCTGCAAGTCCAAAACATTGAGACGGCCCATTTCATTAGGATCAGCATAACCATCTGCAGTTCTTAAAGACTGGTCACCACCACTGCAAAACGCCTTAGTTCCCTACATGAAGATTTAGTTCACACTAGCCAATCAAACACAAGCCTCCACATAAATTTACATATGAATCAAATCTCATAAATACCCATCAAAGTTAACATGCTAAAGATAATAAAAGAAATCACCTTCCCGGTAAGAATAATGACACCAATAGAACTATCATCCTTAGCATCATTAAACGCACGAATCATCTCTTTGACAGTTTGTGGCCTGAATGCATTTCTTCTCTCTGGCCTGTTAATTGTAATCTAAAAAAACAAAAAAAAGATAAACCCATATCAGAAAACACAATTCTTTACACTAATTCAACTTCTTTTATGCAAAATAAGCAGAATTGACGATACCCAGTAAGCAATAACACAAAAAGATCGAACCTTTGCAATCCCTTCATTAACTGCTTTCTCATAAAGAATGTCAGTGAACTCTTTTCCATATTCATCACAAGCATTTCTCCATACAACTTGTTCATTAGAAACTTCTCCATGGATTCTATAATAGGAATTGTCCATTGAAGAAGAAGAAGGAGAAGAAGAAGAAGAAGAAGAAGTGATGGATAAGGTAAGTGAGCTGTGATTTGAAAGTGGAGTGACTGGGTTAACATGGTTAGTAACAGCAGCAAGTCTTCTTATTACTGCGTCCATTTCATTATCTGAGAGTTTTGCCATTGAAAATGTAAGTGTTTAGAAAAGCTTTTTAGTCTGTTTTGATGGCTGGTTAGTTGGTGGGTTCTGTATTTGAAATACAAAATGGAGCTTTCTTTATTTGGTTATTTTCTCTTTTTTAAAGAGTCGTTGGAGACCGCGGTTAGCATTGTTTTTTCAAGAGATTTGGGAATACGTTGGATAAGAATCATAAGATAAAGAACAGATGTTTGATGATCACGAAAACGGCACCGTTTTTCTTTAGAAAAATAGGAAATCTAGAACAGCTCGAAGTGGGTCCGTTTCGGTTGACTAGTAACAGCTAAAAAAAAAAAGGTTTTTGCTGGTCAGAAGAGAAATACTATCGTTTTCTGCTTTTTATTATAGATTGATGCTTTTTGAAAAACTGCAATTAAAGATCTCTGCTTTTGCGCAGAAATTAGTGATGAAGAAGAGATGAAACTCTACTTCTCTTGTAAGTTAGCTTTTGCATTATTCTTCATGAAAATTTCTGATTTTGATTTTCTGGGTTATGTTTGAGTTGTTAGGTTCATGTTGAATTCAATGAAATTTAATTTATTTATAGTTCAGATTAGATGAGCTTAGGCTTGTACATCAATAGCTCATTTGAGAGACTAATCAGATTCTTTTTTTTTTTTTCCTTTTTCGGTGGAAAAGCTTTTGTACAGGTGGATTATATAAAGAATCTATTACAAGGATGTGAACTTTTCTCCTTTTGATTTGTGTTAAAACTAATATTCTGTAGAGAAAAATGGGTAAATGCTGCAATTCAATGGATCTCGGATAGAGATGTGAATAGATTTGGATTAAGCATGGGTACCTCTTTTGTTTATGTAGCTCCATTGACGGATCCTTGTCAAAGAGGTGTGTGGAGGCATGGATAGAATGTGAGGTGTCTGAAGTTGATTGATGGGTCATGGATGTGCTTATTCCAAGAGTTATCTAAATTTTTATCTTTGATTTCTTTCTTGATTGTGCAGGTTCATCTCCTGCTATGATTGTTGACTGAATGTACTTGCTTTGTGGATTGGAGATGGTTCATGGAGCTTGCTTCAGTTCAGTCATACATGTGAGTTTTTTAGAGACATTGTTTCCACTTGGACTTGATGCTTTTCTTTGGTAATGGTAAAATGGTAATAGCATTGAAATTTCAAATATCCATTTAATAATTGATGATTTATTTATCACACAATCCAGAAATCAAGCACTTTGGTATACTCTCTCACAATAAACAATACATTATTGCAAACATCACTCCCTTATACTATCTGACTCTAGGTGATAATACTATCTGTATACACTCACACAATGAAATCCCATATGTAATTTTTCTGAAGAATCACTCTAAAACAGGACTGCCTAAATATGAATCCTTTACCTAATAAGCTAATGGTGTAATAGGGGTCGAAAATCATGCCAACCACACAAGTCAATACACCATGATTATCTGGGATAAGCTCAGCATATATTGTGATCTGACTGTGGTCGGTTGCTTGATGGCTTACCAATCTGTAGACAGTCAATTGGAGGGGTTGTAGGAGTGTTCAACTCTCCAAAAGTTTGCCAACAGAAGGGATCATACATGTGATACCGTTCTTGCAGTGGTTTTAGCTCTATTGTAGTTAGGCTTACATCTATGCATGGTAGGGCATCACTGCAGGCGAAGTGCACGGGTTTTACTGTGTATGTCCCTCTAATTTTTTCATAGGTGATTCCTGATAGAGCCACAGCTGATGTTTGGTTTTTACATGTGCTTTTGTCACAGTAAAATTGGTCGATCACAATTGGAAGTTGAACCTCAGAAACTTGTATGTTTGAGAAAATTACACCTTGTACAGAACCTGACCCACCCTGCAATGCAATGTCAGAATAAGCACTATTAGAGAATTGATCGAGTTGAAAACCCCTTCATTAGCTGAATTATAAATTCAGATATGTTACACTTAAGTACGAGATAAGGCATTATTTTCAGCTATGGAAAAGCTTGGAATTTTTCAAAATTTTATTTATAATGTTTATCATATTTCTGGAGATGGAAGCATCTCTCAAAATTTTCAATCATCTTTGAAACTTTCAGATTGTCAAACTTGTGAGCTGGATTGCAAAAACGTTTAAATTATATAGTGTTAAGAACCTTTTGGAAGTGGAAACCTTTGTGTTAAATTGCAACCTGAATTTTGAATTTTGTATTGATTTTGAATGATATGATATTCTTTGCCAGCCTTGGGACTGTCATACTTGGTTTGCAAAGGACAATTTGACTCAGCAGATTGTGGACAAAATAGGATCACAGATGTTATGAATACCTGCCATGTCTTAATTCTGACACCGGTCATTGTATTGTGCATAATAACATCTCTAACAGTGATGTTGGAGACGCAGGCTTTGGTGTTATCCTTTCCCAGACTCCCAATACTGATTCCGTGTCCTGGCCCACAATTCACATTGTGTACATATACATTTGAGCATCCAGTTTGTATAGAAACACAATCATCTCCTGCATAAATCATGACATTTTGATGGTCAGCATAAATGTCAATTTCATATAACATTTAACAATTGATTTGATAATCTGGTTTTTTATTATGAACTTGTTTAATACATATGGCTATATTGTGCTAAGACCGACCTATGGACAGAGGGGTGGCAGCAATTCTAATTGCTGACAAGGACAAAGGAAAACTTGATTAGTGCACACTTATTGTTCTCTTTGAGGACCAACCTAATCCCAATGCTGATATAGGGTATGGCACATGTCATGTTACTGATGGCTGTAGTATTCAAAATGTCAGTGATTGTTGGCTTCTATGTGTCAAAAAACTAGTGGCTATTATAGGTTTGAGGAAACAGTTCACTGGAAGGATTAGGCTATGCCTTATTTTATGAGAATCCTATCTCAGGTCTCTAGAAAGAATGTGACCTTTTCTGTCTGTAACTGTAACAGTGGTGTCAAAGTTCACAAGTTTTTCTATCATGATTTGCCAGTACCTCCTTTTTAAAGCTGTAAGTCTTAGTTTTACAGGTCAAAATTTAATCTCAACCTGTGGTCAATATTTTCTAATTGAGCATGGTATTGTAATGTTATTTATCTTCTAGTAACAATATAATTACCGCAGGCAAGATTACTGCTGTGAATCAGCACGTCTTTGGAGTTCTGTAGGTGGATTCCATCTGTATTAGGACTTTCACCGGGTGATGAGATTGCTATATCATGTACCACAACTCCAATGCAGTTGTCAAACTTAAGATGGCATTGAGGACTGTTTTTAATTGTAATGCCTGTGACCGTTGTGTTGAAACTACCATAATATCTTAGTGCCTGTAAAAGAAAGCATTACACTGTGGACGAATTTTCTTGAGATTTAAAAGATATTTCATTGTCGTGCAGTGGTCCTTACTGTGGGCTTGATGCTTGGCATTTTCTTTCCGAGGTCACTTCTTATCTGCCACACAATTTGGGGAAAAAAAGCATGATCCAATGTGGATAACAGATGAAATCTTGTAGTTGAAGAACAAACTGAAGGAAAAAGGAAATTACCGGCATCGGTGGGTGTTTCTGTACTGTGTTGTTTAATGGGATCACTAGTTTTGATTCATCATCTATAGGATCATCAAGTGGATAATCTTGCCACCATACTGAGCCACTCCCATCAATGGTCCCTTTTCCCTGAATTGTAATTCCTTTAAGCTTTGTGAATTCGATCCACCATAAAAGACCTTTACCCCAAACATAGGAATTTGTAGGAGCAACAATCGTGCCATCCAGCTGAGAAAAATTTAATTTGTCAGCCTAATTCATCATCAATTTTGAGCACAGTACTGCAATTTTTTTTAGTATGCTGTTAGAATTTCCATTGCTTGCACTTTTCATTTCATTATAAAACAGACTTGTGTGTGATGATTACAAATGTAAGGAAACACAAGTACTCGAGCCGGACAGTTAGAACAACTTAAATTAGAATCTGTAGCTGATTAATTTTATTTGAATTCTTATGGCATTACCTGAAAGACAATGTTTGCTTGACAGTATGGACCAGAGAAAGAAACAGGTCCTACAAGAAATACATATTCTGCTGGAACAAACATCGTTGAGGCCTCCACTTTACAAGCAGCTGCCCATGCATTTTGAAACGCCTGTGATGCACCATAGCACAATATTATTTACTAGGTAACATTTAATTGAATTACTATATTAAATTACTATATTGCGGAGAGTAACAGTTGGTGTTGGTTATTTCCAAACTGTATACAATTATTGTTGTGTCCGTGACCGAACTGCTGTAACTAGAATATATATTTTTTCGCACATATGGACACACACTATGGACCCCACTTTTTTTCAGTTAGATTTGTGCTTCCGTTGTCTTTTGCTTTGTAGCCTTTTACTTGTTAACTTTCTTTTGTTGTTTTTTCACGTGTAAGTTTACTAACCTGGAGGGAATCAAATTGGTTTATAATATTACTATAGGAAGGTCTATGCATTTAAATTATTCTTGATGTACCAAAAGAAAATGTCTATACATGTAAAATAAGCTCCAAAGGTCTAAAAATGCTGATTTTGTGGCCATAATACTATTTTACGTTCCTGTGAGCATGATGCAGTGTTTTGTCGATGGAAATGTGCCTTAAGTATAGAATTGCTTGCATGTTTGTGAATTGCATGAGCATCTAGTAAAAATAATGTTGAAGAGTAACATGACCTTTTACTACGAGTGTTTGAATGAAATTTTTCATTGTGATTTTCAAGTAGTTAAATGTGAAAGTTCTAATTTGGGGTCTTGGAAAATGCAGTTGGGACAATGGGAGGGAGAGGGAGAGAGCTACTTCTTGTCATGTACTTTTACAGTTGACGAAAAATGAATGCAGAGCAATATAATTAACTGAACGTGCATCAATTTGAACTTGTGCAATGGGACATTCAAGCTGAGTGAAGTGCTCTAACGAATCATGCAATATTATTGTTGCCAAAATTACTTTAGAACATCATTATGCATAGATGAGATGAGAATTAGACGTTAACCTTTGTATCGTCGCTCTTTCCATCTCCCTTGGCGCCAAAATTGAGCACATTAAAGATTGAAGAGCCTTTGATTGGCGGCCCTAACGGTGGTGTGTCTCCTGTAGGTGGTGTTGGAGCAGGAGGCAATGAAGGAGCTTTAGGAGATGGAGTTGGTTTCGTTTTTGGTCCACCATTATGGTTGTGATGGTTTTTGCCATGACTTTTCCCTTTCTTCTTATACAGAGAAGCAGAGGAACCTCTGCTGTGCCTCCAATGCCTTCCTCTTCTAGCAATGCAAGTTTCGAAACTCGACGACCAGACTAGAAAAGCAATGAAGAACATAAATGCAAGGCTTCTGAAACTTACACCACTCATTTTTTAGTGTATATTTGTGGCTGAGTAGAGATTGGGAGAGATGGAGGGAAGGGAATGTAAGTGTGTTTGAGAAACAAGAGAGCTTCTTGAGACATGAAAAAAATAAATGAAAGTTGGGTTTTTATATATAGGGGGGAAGCAGTCCAAATATTATGAAATTGTTGCATACATAAATGAACAAAAAAGATTAATTTATTTTAATTGTGTTTGCATAATGCTAAAGTAGGTATTAATGTTCATTCTCTTTTTTCTTTTTAGCTCTTTAATTAATTATCATCTTTTCCTCTCTGTGAATTTTGGTTGGGACTAATTTAGCTCAGCCAAAATGCCCAACTTAAGGCCACATGTCAATAAATTGTTGCATGTGACTCATCCAATGTTATTTGCACAAAAATATCGTACACCAATTGTCAATCCATGCAACATAATTAAAGCAGTGAATTAAATTGTAGCATGTCTTAGGTTAATAAAGGCTGCTACATTTGCATTAACGCTTGATTCTTTTTACCTGTATTATAGAGATGGGTATTCTGTAAAAAGATTAAAATTATATAAAAAAAAAGGATAAATTTGCAATATTGATGTAAAAAAAAAAAAAAAGAGGGGGGGGGGGGGGGGGGGGGGGGGAACGGTACCAGAGGGTGGGGGGGAAAAGTGTGAATAA
>CANYLF013492416.1:0-10430 GCA_948193215.1 Bocquillonia castaneifolia
TTATATGAATTGAGGAAATTTAACAATATCAAGAAAAGCATTTCGTGTACATGTATTAAGACTAATTAGCAATTGATATTATAACTAAATATATTTAGTTGTGTCAAAATAAAATGATAATTGGTGATAAGAGATAAAAAATAATAATAATAAATAGATTTTTCAATAATTAACAATTTATTTATTATTTTTTATTTAACAATTTCTTTTGATAAAATAATTTATAACAATAATAGAACAAAAATAAATATAAAATATAATTTATAACCTTTATTAAAATTGTATGGATCAAATCTGTTTTTTTACCAATTTTAATGTACTTTTAAGTGGGGCAATGACATTTGCCGTGTCTTCAGTTCCCACCCACGAGCTAGAGCATAACCTGAATTATGGATACTCTTGGAATACCACAGAATTTTCCCAATTTTTTAGATTTTTTTACGATCCATAAAGTTTGGGTGAATTTCTCCTATTTCTCGAGTTTTTATATTCTTATATTAACCTTGCGTTTTATATATTATATTATTACATCTCTATATTTTGAAAATATTAGACTAAAAATTTATTTTATACACTTTTAACTATCGATTAATAAATTAAAGGATTAATTTCATAAAATTAAAATGTATTATAGTATATAAACTTTAAATATTTCCAAACGTTTGGATAAAAATATCAAAATAAAATTTAATTTTATTTAAATATCAAAATAAAATATTTTGGATAATTTTTTTATTTAAATATTAAATAAAATTTTTTTGATGAGTTTGAAAGTACTTAAAGTTTATAAATCACAATACACTTTTATTTTATTAAATTAACCCTTTAATTTGTGAACTAATAACTAAAAGTATATAAAATGAGTTTTTAGTATAATAATTTCAAAATATAAGAATGTAATAGTATAATATTGAGATTGTATAAGGCATGGTAGAATACAAAAAAGCTTCAGGGTAAAAGTAATTCACCCATAAAGTTTTAGTATTTTCGTTCTTTGGTGTTGTGAACTACAAAAAATTTTAATTTTCACTACTTATAAATTTCTTTTACATTATTATTTGCCTACATTAGGAATATAAATTTTATATATATGAGTATTTGTGTTTATATATATATATATATATATAATGTTAAAATTTGAAAAAAAAAAAGACGTCCTTTGTAAAGTAACAAAAAATTTTAGTAATTTTTTCCTTTTATTTTTTTTATTTTATGGAAAGAAAAAGTGTCAAATATGATAGTGTTTTCCACAAACCAAACGTAATGAAAGGCAATAAACCACATCTGTTTCAAAATGCATTAGTTAATGATTCTGAATAAAAGAACTAAGCCCGATCTTTTTTCGGAATTTGGGTTTACTTTGCCGGGATGCGTCCACCTTCCGGCGATCGTTCGGAACTTGCTTAATATATATATGTATATATATGTATATATATATATATATATATATATATATATAAGGATATTTTTTTGATAAGTATATAAGGATATTTTATATAAGAATAATTTTATATAATAATAAAAAAATTCATATTTGATATGAAAGATAATGATTAGTAGACTTAAGAGACAATTGAAAGTAATATACTAGAGCCTAGATATTCTAATTTTAAAAAAAAAATTTACCAAAAAAATTTTTAAATAAAATATTTTTTAAACTTGAGCGTTGGCCATTTTGTTGCCTCCCATGTGTTAATTAGTCAAAATCAGAATTTTTCTTAAATTATAATTCCATTTATAAAACAGCAACAAGATTTTTTTTGGTTTGATTATTACGTCATTCAGATTAAATTTTACATTGATATGAATTTTCTCTTATGTGATAGTACTAGTTTTAGGTTTCTAATTTTTTATTTTAAAATTTAATTTTTTAAAGATTTATAAAACCTCTTCATAACTATAAGAGATAATAACAATAATAACTTCAAAACTATTAATACATTTCTATATAAATAATAAAATTTATTATTATGAAGGATTTATAACATACAAACAACAATCATAAAATCCACATTATAAAGTAATAGGCTTTTGATACTTACATTACAAAACTCTAAAACTATCAACGCAACAAAAATTAGGATCAGTGGCTTGAATCGAATTACGAACAACCATAACAACACCATAGGATCTATGCAAGCCAAGAACCACCAATAAAGTTGTTGAATTCGAGATGATTTTATTGTTCACAGTCTAAAAATAATACAGTGGAATTTCTAGATGGATATCTAGGGGATGTAATTTAGTGTAGAGAGTTTTCGTTTGTTTTTTTAGGATATAGAATTGTTTATATGTTCCAAAAAGAATTATTCATCTTATTTCCTTTCTATTCTTGATTCTATTATTTTTTCTCTCTCATGCACAAATTTTTAGGTAAGTCCATGTCCTTTTCAAACTTATTTAAATTTAATTGACTTAATTATTATTAATAAATTATTCATGGAGACTAACTCCTAGAGTTAGTCAAGATACAGTCTAGGTGGACTGGGCCTGTCCATTAATTCCAACACATTATAATTCACAAAATTATACTATATAATAAGTAACATTTATATTTTTTCAATATTACAATATCACAAAAAAATATTGACAAATTTATTATAAAAAATACAAATCAAAATTTCTATAATGAATAAGTTAACTAAGTATGTTCAAATTAACAAACTAATTATCAAGAATCATACATGGCTTAATTTTACCAATGGTCCCTGAAGTTTGGGGTTTATAACAAGACGGTCCTTAAAAATTAATTTGTAATAAAAAAGCACCGCAACATCGATTTTTGTAACAGAAAACCCCTTACCGTCATTTCTCTTAAAACACCGTGAACATGTGCTGATCTGGCACTTTACACACCAACGTTTCTGACACGTGTACGTCATGTGAGCCGAGGTGTAAGAAACTTTACCTTCATTCAATTCTTAACCATTGATTTTAATCCCTTTTAATCTACACCCTCCATTCAATTTAACCTAAAAACCCTCTCACTATTCCTTTCCTCTATTTCTCTTTCTTTGACGCCTGCATTTCCATTCATTCCAATGTTATCTCTTCCTCATTTCACTGGTCATCTCTTCTCTTCACTG
This sequence comes from Bocquillonia castaneifolia, assembly GCA_948193215.1. NCBI lineage: Eukaryota > Viridiplantae > Streptophyta > Magnoliopsida > Malpighiales > Euphorbiaceae > Bocquillonia > Bocquillonia castaneifolia. The sequence continues at coordinate 3,087 of CANYLF013492416.1, forward strand.
CTTTTCTTCGTCGGACTCCCTCTCCGACGACTTCCGCTCTACGATGCTGCATCGTCTTCAACCTTACACTAAAGAGGCAACCTATACCTCAAATCTATAGGAAAACTTTTCTTTCAGGTAGGCAGGCATCGATCTAGAGGAATTAATTGATTAATATTTAAAATCGAAACCAGTGCTGAAAATAGTGCTATGCTCCTCAAATGCAAATGCAAATGCAACTTGAATTTTAATATCTTCAAAATTTGTCAAGTGGATGTTTGTTTAATTTTTCCACTTTAATAAAGCTAGCTTTCCGATAAAAAAAAAAGAGCATCCATCTATTGATAACTTTTTTTTGTGGTTTCCAATTTCTTGCCTTTGATTTCTCTTTCAATCAAACCATGAATCTCTACTATTCTTCTTATTCTTTCTTTTCTTCACTTACCTGTTGATGGATTAAGTACAGTTCGTATGGAGTAGCTCTCCAGTGGCTGAGTAATCCCTGTACTGCCAGTAGCCAAGATCGGAGGAGGGAAGTTGTTTCTGGATGCTCTCCAATGCCTATCTCAGATAGTATTTGCTTGTGGTAGTGTTTAAAGGGTTAGATGTCCATTCCCCAGCTTAGAAGATCCCTCTGTCTTATATAGGGTGTATATTAGGGTAAAATTGAGGTGTGAGGTGCTTCTACTACCCTTAGGCAGGGGTGAGGTGGGCCTGCTTAGGCCCAAGGTGTGGGATGTTGTTGCTGCCTTTGTGCAGGCGCAAAGTATGCCTGGTTAGCCCTATGGATGATGGTAAACCATCACTACACCCCCCATAAGACCTAAGTGAACCTCAGGTCCACCCCTAAGCTCTGGCAGAACTCCCTGAACCTCCTACAGTCGAACTGTTTGCCATTATCTGTCACCAGCATGTGAGGTATCCTAAACCTACATATCATCTCTCTTTTGAAAAACTTTTATACTTTAGCCTCTGTGATGGTAGACACTGCTTCTGCCTCCACCCATTTGGTAAAGTGATCAGTGGCTACAATGAGAAACTTTCTCTGTCCTGATGCCATTAGGAATGAACCCAGGATGTCCACACCCCACAGAACAAAAGGTCAGGGGTTGCCAATGGGTGACATTGTGCAAGCCAGCTTGTGGGTTATCCTTGCAAACCATTGGCACTTGTCACATTCCGTGACCATGTTTCATTGCATCTTTTGCTACAGTGGGACAATAGTAACCTTGCAACAGTGGCTTCCTTATCATTGATGCTCCTGCTTCATGGCAATAGCATATCCCCTCGTGCATCTCTCTCAATACTTGTGCACCCTCTCTGCCTGATAGGCACCTGTACCAAGGCTGCGTCAAGTATTTAAGGTAGAGGACTCCCTTTTGATAATAGTAAAGCGATGCCTTCCTTTGTAACTTCTAAGCCTGCTTCCTATCTTCTGGTAATTCTCCTAGCAGCTTGTAATTGATGATTGGCTTCATCCAAGCAGTTGTTTCATCCTTTCTATGTCCATTATCTTTTTTTCTTCAATGTTGGGCTTCATTAGCTCTTCTTTGAGAGAGATTGCTAGGAATGCCTCTTTCCCCTCATTAGCTGCTTTTGCTAGAAGGTCAACTTCCAAATTTTCCTCCTTCGAGATTTGGCATGACTCACATCTTCCTCTATTCTCTTTTAACTTTCCCAGTTGTTTCTTTACCTTCTCTAGGTATTTGACCATTCCTGGTTTTTCTGCCACAAAGTTCCTTACTACTTGATTTACAACCAACTGTGAGTCGTTATATATGGCTATGGATTCTGCCCTTTCCTCATTCGCTAAAGCTAAGCTAGCCAACAGTGCCTCATATTCTGCCACGTTGTTTGTTGCTTTAAATGAAAGCCTAACTGCATAGAGTATTTGGACCTTTCCTGGTCCTAGCAGCACTATCCCAGCCCCTGCTCTCATCTCACAACTTGCACCATCCACATACATTTCCCACTTTTGTTCTTCCTCTACTACCTCTGCCATCCTCTCATCTCCCTTCAATTCATTCATGAAATCTGCTAAGGCTTGAGCCTTCATGGCTCTCCTTGGTTCATTTCTCACATCATGTTCTCCTAGCTGTATTGACCAGTTGACAAGCCTTCCCGAGGTCTCGGGTCTCTCCAAGGCCTTTCTAAAGGGAGAGTCAGTCCTTACCACTATAGTGTGTGCCTGGAAGTAAGCTTTCAGCCTCTTAGTTGCCTCCACAATTGCTAAAGCCATCATCTACCATCTTGTATCTCAATTCTGCTCCCCTAATTAAGCACTTCGCTCACATAATACACCAGTCTTTGCTCCCTTGACTCTTCTCGTATCAACATGCTTACTATAGTTTCATTTGAACAGGACAGGTATAGGCAGAGCCTCTCTCCTGACACCGGCCTACTAAGTAGGGGTGGCAAGGTGAGAAACTCCTTGAGCTTGTTAAAAGCTTCTTGGCATTCCTAAGTCCACTCAAATTTCTTTACCTTCTTCAGGATCTTATAGAAAGGTAATGACTCATGGCGGCATATGAAATAAATCTCCCTAAGACTGTCACCCTACCAATTAACATCTGTACTTCATTGATATTCCTTAGAGGCTGTAAATCTAACACCGCTTTAATCTTCTCTAGGTTAGCCTCTATTCCCTTCTATGATACCATAAAGCCAAGGAACCTCCCTACCCTTACACCGAAGGTACATTTCTCTGGGTTAAGCTTAATACCGAACTTGTTGAGCACCTGAAATACTTTCCCTAGATTTCCTGGGTGATCTTCCTCCTTCTTGCTTTTCACAATTAGGTCATCCCCATAGGCTTCAACACAACCTCCTAAGAGGTCCTTGAACATGTGATCCATCAGCCTTTGGTAGGTAGCTCCGGAATTTTTCAATCCAAAAGGCATAACCCTATAGCAATAGGTGCCTTTGTGTATTACGAAAGTTGTCTTGCTTTTATCTTCTTCATCCATCCTTACCTGGTGATACCTATTTACTGCGTCTACCATGCTAAGTATCTCATGATCTGCTGTTGAGTCTACAAGCTGGTCAATAAAAGGTAGTGGATAGTTATCCTTGGGGCAGGCTTTGTTCAAATCTGTGAAGTCCACACATATTCTGAATTTTCCATTTGCCTTCTTTACTAATACCATATTGGAACACCATTCTGAATGCCTTATTTCCTCAATAAAACCGACCTCTTGAAGTTTGTCTACCTCTTTTTTAATGATTTTCTACCTCTCTGGGGCAAATTGCCTCTTCTTCTACCTAACCGGCTTCGCTTACGGGTCTACATTTAGCTTGTGTGTAATAACCAGGGCATCTATTCCCACTATCTCTTTTGGTACACTTGCGAGGGTATGTGTGTTTTTCCAGTAGCAAGTTCCTCACTTATTTTCCCACTTCTTGACTCATGTCTCGACCCACCTTGACTATCTTGGTGTTGTCCTTTAGGGCAAATGGCTCAGTGTCTTTTACAAGCTCTATCCTTTCCTCCCTTGGTGGCATCCCTCTTCATTCTTCAATGGACATGGACTCGGACTTACCCCCTTCTGCCACCCAATAACATTGTCTGGCTACTTCTCGGTCCCCCCTAGCTATCACCACTCCCTCTAAACTCACCATTTTAAAGGTTAAGTACCTGATGCTTGTCACAGCCCCCGTTTTATGAAAGAATGGCCTTCCTAAAATTGCATTGTATACCAGCTTCATGTCAACCACATTGAATAGTACCGTGATCCTCCGAGTGGGTCTCTCAGCCTTGTCTCTTACCTCCATGTTCAAGGCTACTACACCTACTGGCTGGATTGGGGATCCTCCAAGACCTACCAAAGGCTTTGCTACTTGCTTGAGGTCTGCCATTGCTCCTTTCATTGCCATGAAAGCCTCTAGTGTCAACATATTAACGATGCTTCCTTCATCTATCAAGAGCCGCTTCACCAGGAATCTATTAATTATCGCCTTAATCACTAAGGAATCGTTATGGGGACCCTTAACATGCTTTCCATCTTTCACCCCAAATGTTACTTTGTATAAGGCCTTACTTGTCTCGCCTATGCTCAAAACTTCCTTTCTCTGCCTCTTCCATACTAAATTGTTAGTTGGTTCTCCCCCAACTATTATGTGTACTACTTCTAACTTCTCTTCCTCCTCAACCTTGGACTCTTTTGCTTTTGGCTCTACTTTCTCCTCCCTTTGGGCTCCATCTCACTCCCTTTTTTCTCTTATGGACACAAATTTCCTTAACTTTCCCATCTAGATTAGCCTCTCTATTTCCCTCTTTAAATCCCTACATGTCTCAGTTTCATGGTCTATATCCCCGTGGAACTTACAATATTTACTCCTGTCCCTATAAGGCACCGAGCTTGGATTCTACGGTCTGGGGCTCTGGTATTGTTCCCTATTTTCTTTTATTCACATCAACATATTGGCCCTGGAAGTATTGAGGGGGTAAAGTTTTCTCCGCCCTACTGTGCGCTAGGATAATAGTCTCGTTTATGGTCCCACCTTTGCTCCTTCCTAGGGTCCTTTCGATCGTTCTTCTCTACCTTCCTAGCCTTTGAATCCTTCTTATCCATCCTTATCACCTCATCTAGATCTACCATCTTCTGGGCTAGTGCCATGACCTCCATGAATGAGGAAGGCTTGGCTGTCACCAGTTTATCCTGTAGCTTCCTGAAGGTTGTGCCCTTCCTTAGTGCTTCTATTATTGTCTCCATATTTAACGTATCCACCAGCATTACCTCCCTATTGAACCTTTCTATATAGCTCCTAAGGGACTCCCCTTCTCCTTGTTGGCATCTATGTAAATCATTAGACTTCTTGTTAGGGGGTATGTTCATCAAGAACGTGTTTTAAAAGCTGTTGCCAGGTCATCAAAGCATTTGATAGACCCACTTCCTAGCTTGAGGAACCATTATTGTGCAGACCCTGACAATGTTGTTAGGAACACCCGACAAAGTGTGACATCGTTCATGCCTTGTTGTAGAGACATGACCATTCTGAACCTAGCCACATGCTCCTTAGGGTTGCCAGACCCATTAAAGGGGTCCATTTTTGGCATTTTCAGCTTGTCCGACAGAGTCTCTATCAGGATGTGCTAGCTAAGTAGGGACTTTTTATCATCTAAATAGTCTTCTTCGTACTCCCCTCTTTTAAACCTTCTGAACATATCCATCTTATAACCAAACTCCCCATCACCTCCTTGGTCAGTAAACTCTGACTCTTTCCTCCTCGACGGATGGGCATTAGATGAATCTGCCTCATCCACTTTTGCCTTACTTTTTCCCTGTCCTTCTTTGTCTCCATTCTTCTCCCTCGGTGGCATCTCCTTGGTGAGATCTACCACCACCTGGGTTCCTAGGTTTCAGATTTCCCTTCCCTGTGAAGGTCTTGAGTTTGAATGTCTAGGTGGGGTTATGGGGTGGTTTGTTGAGGTTGGTTATATCCTTGTCTATACTATTGCCACTAGTTCCTCCAAAACTTTTGCTTGCCACTTTGGGCTGAGCCCATTAAAAAATCTACAGTGGTTGAAAACGTAGGGGTTGGTATTTGGCTGGCTTCAAGTGAGAAAGGTTGGATGTGGATAGGCTCTAGGTTTTGGGAGCGAGGTGGTGTAAAGAGTATTAGGTTGAAGGTAAGGGAGGTTTATAGACTAGAAAAACCATCATAAGTTCCATGCTAAAAGAATGGCAAACGACTACTGCCAGCACCTTGGCTTCCACCAACAACAACCATTATGCTTGTAGTCCATGTAAACGCTGCTCTTGCTGAAGGGGCAGTTGTATTAGTTGTGCCCTAGCCAGCGGATCCATCCCCCGATAGTGTGGCGGTGGCGGTGCCTAGCCCTACTGCTAGTTGAGTGTTAACCAGTCAAGTGGTGCCTACCAGCGAGGTCATGCCAGCGATTGAGGATGCTGCTTCACCCTCATACTCATCTAAGACAGTGCTTGCTTTTCACTCCTAAATTTCATCACACCAATGATGGATCAAGTATAGATTCATCGTATGGAGTAGCTCTCTAGTGGCTGAGTAATCTCTGAACGGCCAATGGCCAGGATCAGAGGAGGGAAGTTGTTCACGGATGCTCTCAAATGCCTAGCTCAGATAGTATTTACTCGTGGTAGTGTTTAAAGGGTTAGATGTCCATTCTCCAGCTTGGAGGATCCCTCTGTCTTATATAAGGTGTATATTAGGGTAAAACTGAGGTGTGAGGTGCTTCTACTACCCTTAGGCAGGGATGAGGTGGGCCTGCTTAGGCCCAAGGTGTGGGATGCTGCTGCTGCCTTTGTCTAAGGGTAAAGTGCAACATCCTCATAAATAAATGCATGCATTAGCATTTAATTAGCATCATTAGAAATTAATTATTATCATTAATGTGGTTAATTTGTGTTAATCATGCATTATTAATTATAATCATATGTAGGAGGGGTATATGTGTTGATAATATTAGTTTGCAGGTTGTTTTTAGAGTAGATTTGTTGTTGAGGTGGAATTTGGATGTTTTCTTTAAATTGGGTTATAAAGTCAAAGTAACTTTTTAATTAACCAATTAGAAAATTTCAAAACTTATTAATAATACAAAAATGATATTTAAGAGATAAGAAGGGTATCTTAAGTTAGTGGATTGTGTAGAGATTTTAAGAAGTGAAGAGTGTGTAGAGAGAGCTTAAGAAAAAGGAAAAGAAGAGGAGAAAGGAAAAATTTTAAAGAGAATTTTTATTAATTGGTAAGTTTTTTTTAATTAATTGTTGTTATTTTCTTTTAATTGGTTTAATTATAAAGATTATGGTAATGGTTTATTAAGGAGATGGAGGTTTAGGTGTAGTTATTAGATTTTATGGTTTATTAGGTTGTTTTGTTGGGGTTAATGCTTTTCTTTGTTAAAGAGCATTATATATGTGTGTATGTTAGTCAAGAATCAAGTATTTATGTTTTGTATGATTGATTTGGTTTATAGGAGGTGATAATTTGAATAGAGAAGTGGGAGGTTCTTCAGAAGCTTTAAACAAAGGGAAAGAAGTTTAATTTCGTAAGTAAATATCTATTAATACTAATTGTATGATTTACTTGTGTGTTTGGATTGATTTGATTAATTTCTATAGTAATACTTAATGATTGAATGTGTGGAATTGTTGTTTTGATTGAATGAACGTGAATTGATTGTATGGTAGTGAAATTGTTGGTGAATGAATGTGATTTGTGATGGTCATATGAGAAAATGGATGGTTATGGTGGAATTGTGGAGAAAATGATTGAATTGAGATGAAATGGTTTTTGATGGTTGGATTGATTAATTGTGATGGAAGGATTGTTAGATTGTTTGTTAGATTGATTGTTATTGTTTGGCTTGGTAATGAGCTCAATTGTCTA
>CANYLF013496259.1:0-10914 GCA_948193215.1 Bocquillonia castaneifolia
AGTAGTTGTGAGACAGAAATCAGATTGTATTTTAATCCTGGAGCATGAAGAACATTTTCTAATTTTATGTTCTTCCCAAGCTGAATCGAACCCTCTTGCAAGGCCATCACCTGGTTTCCATTTGGTAAGCCAATTGGACAAAGGCAGTCTTTGGTGAAGAGGGTTTTTGACTTTAATATGTGAAAAAAAATATTTACGTAAATATGTTCTAAAAAATAAAGACTAAATTGTCTTCTTCTCAAAAATATTTCCTTGCCTATGTCATTTTTTGCCAAGTCAGTGAATAATTGGCTAGTTTATCTTCTGAACACTACTCAAACCAGTGTCCCAAGTGAAAAGTACAAAGACTTAACTTGGACACTACACAAATCAGTGTCCCAAGTGAAAATGTACACTCACGAGAAAGATGAGGTCTGAGGTCTGCTGACAGGCTCTGCTTGAAGAGACATCTCAAGTTGGACACTAATAAGACTCTCTCAGCCAAAGAGTCTTGACTGATGGGAATCTTTGCAATGTTATAGAGAGGAATCTCTCCATGCCTTTTACCATTATAAAATCAACCCTTACCCCTTTTAATCTAGCATACAAATTTACTGTTTTGAAATTGAGAGAATGAGAGAGGGAGAGTAGACCATGGAAACGAAAGGAGAGGGAAAAAAGTAGTGAGGGGTTGGTTTGTGTTGCCAAGGGGAAAAAAATAAAAGGTTAGTAATTATATTAAATGTAGTTTTTAGTTTTAATTATGTAAATATCTTGCATGTATATCCAAAATTTTTTTCTTGTTAAATAAAGGCAGTAAACGTTTTTTTTATATGTAAAAAGCAAAAGCAATAAATGTTGCTGGATATTCTATGGATCAACTGTATATTTATTGGTATAAAATGGAATAATATAAATATTTTTTTTGTAGGTTATATATTGAAATACAATTTATAACATCTGAGGAGGAAGAACAACAAAAAAAGGTTAGTATTTTTATTAAATTATAATTATTTTTTTATGATTATGTGTAGGTAGAAATAGTATTGCATATATATTTAAGTATGAGTAGATAATGTAATTAGATAAATAATTTTTTAATTCAATTATGTAATTATGTAGGAATACTAGAGACAATTTGTCTTGGATGAGCACGAGCATGGTCGTGGTCGTGGTTGACGTGGTTAGGATTATTTTAGGGATTGTATATTATGAGTTTTTCGTTTTATTTAATTATATTGTGTGTAACATGAAATTGCATTTAAAGTAGAATTTATATGTGTTACATGATATTATACTACGATTACTTATTTTCAAAATATTTGGAAGTTAAACATACACAATAACAATAGCTCCCAAATTATTTATTAACAAATATTATTTATATAAAGTTTGATATACCAAATATGAATAAACTAAAAGGAAAACTTAAATGAAAGAAAATAATAATCATGAACATACAAATGAATGTAAAGAACCATCTTCATAAAAAGAAAACTTGTATTCCATAAATATTTATTTCACATTACCTCATAAAAATTAAAAAGAAAATAATAATTCTATTTTTTCTTTAATTCTTGAAAAATAATGCGACTTCGATAATCAAATAAGCAACTGACATGTCACATCCCTCAAATTGTCTTCAATGATTACATTATTATCACGTTTCCCATGATTTGGACCTATATTAGAGCACAACCTTGTTTTATCATTTGTTATATAAGTACGTTTGTTGATTATGCCGATAATATTCATTCGAATAATAGGTAACTCCTTCTTTATGTTCTCATTTTTCACATACTTTAATAAGATAATTTTTGAAGTCTTCTTAAAAAAATTGTAAGTGTGCATGACAAACATATATCTTGTATATTTATGTCCTCTCAAATATGGTTCTATTAAATGTGTTGATCCAGTTCTATTAGCTCCATCATTGTAAATTTGGTTAATACTCATAAGAAATATTGCATCCGAGTTCTGATTATGAAGAAGAAAAGTAACTATTTCGTTTTCTTCATCCGTTAACAATCGAAAACTTTTGTAGAATTGTTCTAAATTTATTCCTGTAAATATTTCTTCCAAACTGCATTAAACTTCTTGCATCTGCTCATGCTCATAAAATAACATGTTAATTTTATATATGGAAATTTTTTAATGAATTCGGATCCCAATTCATACCTATTCAAATATGGATTGGATACTCATGTTAATAGTAGGTTAACTAGATTATTAGTGCTGGTGAGTGAAACTCTTTTCACTATATCCAATATTAGATTGTCATCCAAACTTAAAGATTTTTGTGCTCTTATCTTTTTTTTTTTTTCGGTTTTTTTTGTTTGAAAAACTTGCGATTAACAAAAAAATAATATATGTTCATTGCATGCATAAATGTATTCATGTTCAGTATTTTATTAAATTCGGAGATAAATTTGTTACTTACTTGAAAGGGACCCTCAATTTTGATGTTATTTGCATTTATCAGTTCGAGTACGAAATTGATATTACCGCCCATGTATTTTCTTCCTTCCATGTTGCTCCTATAAGGGTTTTGACATAATTATGAGATGAACAAAATTTACCAATTGAATAAATATTTTCCCTATGTAGATATTATTTTAATTATTTCCAAACTAATTTCACTATTAATTTCAGCTAAAATTCATGTTTACATAGTTTACAATTTTTAATGTAAAATCAAATTTGGGTATCAATTATTTACAATATTATTGAATATTTATTTTACATCATTTTCTGTTATATATATCTATTTTATATTTAATAAATATTTAATATTTATGGTTTATGGTTTTATCTCATTATTAATTATAATATTTTACTTGAAAATTTATTATCTAATTTTTTATCTTCTGCAACATACTAATATTTTTTTTAACAACATCCAATTACAAATTTCACATAAATATTTATTATCTAAATACATTTTTTCCTACAACATTTTACATGTCAAATTATTTTCTCTAATTATAATATAACATCTCTACACCATTTCACAAATAGATTAATTTTCTAACTACAATATTTATTATAAATGCAAAAATATACATAAAAATATCACTACTAAATAAGTATTTCATGTTACATTAACTTGCTAATTAAAATAAATACTTACCTTTATAGTCTTCTTCTTCCTTTCTCTTTTAAATAATATATTTATTTCAAAAACCTATAAAAAATTTCATTATCCACTTAATATTCACTATAATAATGCCAAAATTTTTTTTCATAAATATAAGAAAAGAAAAAAAATACTTACAACACGACCTTCTTCTCCTTGCTTTCTTACGAAACCCTAAATTTTCTTCTCTCTAAATTTGTTATCTGCTTGTATCATAGAGAGTAGAGCTTGGAATTTATAAAACACTTGAGCTTCTCCTTGGACACTATTTAAAGTAGTATCCAATCTGAGTTGTCAACTACCAGCCGAGCCGAAGTACGCTTCAACTTTCTCGTGTTCGCTCTTTTGGTAGGCTTCAGCTTTCTCGTGGGAGAATAGTAAATTTCATCTGGGGATACTAGTTTGAGTAGTATCCTAGTTCAGTTGTCAACTCAACATGTCCGGGTACTGGTTTGAGTAGTGTCCTGAGGATAAATTGACCAATTATTTGCTGACTTGGAAAAAAATGACATAGGGAGGGAAATATTTTTTGAGAAGAACACAATTTGGTCTTTATTTTTGAAAAGAACATACGTAAATATTTTATTTTTCGCATATTACAGTCAAAAACCCTGGTGAAGAAGACTATTTAACAAAGAAAGAGAAAATTTGTCTCAAATCTCTCTTTCTAATTAGCATATTGGTGGGTCCCATTTAACGTTATTTTAAATGTCGGTTTATTCAAATTTGAAGAAAGGGTGGATGTGTACCACTTTTTATAACTTCAAGGGCTAGGATTAGGGTTATGCAAGAACCGGGTCGGACCGAAAAGCCAGACCGAATCGGTGAATTTTGATCTGGTTTGGTTTCAATTTTTTAAATTTTTAAAATTTTTGGTTTGGTTCAGTTTAGGATATTTTACCAAAAAACTGAACTAGACAGGAAAACCGTAAAAATGAAGGCAAAAAAACTGAACCGAATCAAAAATCGAACCTAATAAGGCTAATTTGGTTTGATTCGGTCTTGCGCCTATATACTTCATTTTGGTTCAGTTTTAGAGTTTAGAAAACTTTGGTTCGGTTCGTTTCGGTCATTAACCGATGCACACCCCTCGCTAGGATATCCAAAATAATAGAATGAATATGTTTTTGTATTTCAAATGATAGTTCAAGGGCTTATATATATCTTTTGCCTTAAAAAATCCTTAAAAGGCTAATATATCCTAATTAATAAAATAGATGTATTATTGACATAATATTTTTTTATAGTTATTACTTCAATGGTATCACTTGGACCCAAACTAATCCTTATTGACATAATATTTCTTTTCATATATATATAAGGAGAAGCGAAGAGAATGTTTTGCTAACATAATGACACATGTTGAATCTTATGTACGTATAAATTAAGTCACTTAGCAATATGTGATTTTTCTTAAATCTTAATACTCCCTCCATCCCAAAAAGATGGGTACATTTGGACAAACATGTGTATTAAGAAAGTTCGTTTAACTAGGTAAAATGCATTAATTTACTAAGGAAAATTCACAATTACCCTCATTTAATAAAGTAATTCCTTGAATCTAGTATTGAAAATGAATTCCACTACTACAATAAATAAGGACATACATGACATTTGACCACTTTGTGCATTAAATTACTGTCCATAATTTGGGACAAACAATCCTTCCAAACTGCCTGTATTTTTGGGATAGAGTAATAAAGAAATAAATGTATTTTACAAACGGACACTATAATTATTATGTAATGCCTACCCTAAGGTTTCATTAGTGATTTTGATTATGCAAAACATTATCTTAGTGGTAATTTGTTTGCTAAGTGTTTTATAGGTGATGGATTGCATAAGAGCATTTGATGAAGATGACTAAGTGGTTTTGAGAAGGCTTTGATAGAGAATGAAGATTGTGAGTGATGATGATGAAGTTTTTAATGGTGCTTAAGGTGTCATATGAAGATTGGGAATGAACATTGAGGAATTAGTAGATTAAGAGTTACATAGGTGGATAGGTTCAATTGTTATCCTACCAAAACACTTGGGAAAAGGGTTAGCCTAAGTTTGGGAAAAGGATATTAGCTTAGGTGGATAGGTTTAAGTGTAAACCTCGCTTGGTAATTGGTGAGAGTTTGATGATAATGAACTAAGGATAAGATTTGGAGAGTTTGAGAATGGTTAAGAAATATTAGAGTGTCAAGCTTTGAAGAAAACCAAAGAGGCCAAAGGTAGGATTGCACTAAGTTTGTTTTGGAGTAGCTTGTAACATATCTATAGAGATGGTATATGGTCAAGTTATATATAGATGAAAAGCTACGGATGTCTATATTCTGGAGAAAAAATTGGAATTCAATTTGGAACATTATTTTGGGAGTTATGAGTTTTTAAGTGAATTATGCTCATGATTGAATGCATAGGACTATGCAGATGGGTCATCTTCAAAATGATGCCAAATTTTCTAGACATCGAATTCTATCATGAACGTTTACTGAGTTGTATCCCTGGATGTCTAGTTTCATATGCAATAAGATTTGCATTAAAAGGATTTGTATATGGGGAGAAATGCATGTTGGAGTGAGACTTACTCAAAAATGTGAGCACCAAACTGTCTTGATTTTTTAAGGCATGAAAATGATGGAATTGAAAATATTTTATGAGATATAAAGTTATAGAAAAAGGGCTGACATTCAAAGGATTTAGAGCTTGCTATTAAAAGTTATGGTAGTTCAAAGAGGCCCACTCATCCGTCTTGTTGCAGGATCGTGCGTAAGCAAGAAAAAGAAGCAGAAGCCAAATGACATTTCCCATGATCATGCACTTGGTGCCCACAATCATGCATAAGGCTTACCCATAATCGTGGGTTCCATACCCACGACCGTGGGTGTCTACCGGATGACGAGATTTTGAAGAAAACTAGCCGTTTTTTATGAGTAACGGCTCTATTTTGCTTGGGAAGCTATTTAACTCATTTAGGACATAAAAAGTATTAAGAAGCATGTTCTAAATCATTTTAATTAAGTGAGAAACATCTTTGAATCATCATCAAGTTCCAAATCATCAAAAACCCACTTGTTCTTGTATGTAATACAAAATCATTATCTTTGTGGGTTCTTAATTCACTCTAGCCACTTATAATTGAGCTTAATCTTTGTGAGTGAGTTAGAAAATCTTCTTCTTTATACTATTTCATTATTGTGAAAGGTTTAAGTGTTATCCTAAGAAACACTTGGGTTTTGGGCTTTTTATAGAGAGAAAACACTTGAGAGATTTAAAGGTTGAGTGTTAGCTATAAGCACTTATTAGGTTGTGTGTTAGCATTTAAAAACACTTTGTAAAGGTTAAGTGTAAGCCTTGAGAAAACACTTTCTAAAGGTTTGAGTGTGAGCCAAAGAAAACACTTGGGTTTTGATTTTGAACCCTTAAAAGGATCAAAATAGTGAAAAATCTCAAGTGCAAGCTTAAGGAGTGGATGTAGGTAAAGAGTTGGCCGAACCACTATAAATCTTGTGTTTGTTTTCTCTCTTCCCTAATCTCCTTACATTTTTTATATGATTTGAGCTTGATTGTGATTCATTGCTTGTATACTTGTTCTCATTATTTGCTTAGTTATTTTAGCTTTACCTCCAATTACTTGTTGTTGTGTTTAAGTATTTGAATTGCTTCCACCTTAAAATTACAAGTTTTTAATTAAGCTTTTAAGTTTTGTTTTTGAGAACAACCAATTCACCCCCCCCCCCCCTCTTGGTTGCCATAGGAATTTCAATTGGTATCGGAGCTAAGTGCTCTTTCTTTACCTTAATTGGTTGAGTTAAAGATCATGGCAACCAAAAGTTATTTTTATAGTTTTAAACCATACTTTGATGGAAATAATTTTTCCACATTGGAAGTATAAAATGGAATTTTTTTTTCTTAATAGTGATATCATTGATTTATGGCTTCTTGTTGACAGTGGTTTTTGCATTGATAAAAACCAAGAGGTGATTAGAATGAAAATGATTTGAAATTATTTTCTTTAAATCTCAAAGTAATGCAAGTTTTGAGAAGTTGTTTGAGTGATGTTGTTTATGCTAAAATTACTTCATGCTCTAATGCTCGTGATATATGGAATTCTCTTGATTCCATATATAGCTCTAACAAGCGTTGTCTAGTTAAAGATTGTGTAGATAATGAGAAGATGACCTTACATCGACTAGAATAGCAAAAGGATAAATACAAAAACACTTGTATGGAAAGCTCTCAAGATTGCCCCATTAATAACAATAGTTGCATGATGGCTCTTAAGGAAGAGGAAGCTCAAGCAAGAAGGGAAAGAAGCATGGAGTGCTCAACTTCCTTGAGCACTAGTAAGCAATCAAGTGAGGACTTTAATTAGGTGACATCAAACCCTTATTCATCTAGTTGTGACAATGATGATGATGATGATGATTATGAGCTTTCATATAGTGATTTGTTGAAAGGATACATGACTATGCATAATGATATTGAGAAAGCCAAAAGGCAAAACAAGGTTTTCAAAAATGAAATTGATAATTTTGAAAAGAAAATTAAAGCTTTGCAAGATGAGATATTTTTTTTGACTTTGTCTAAAAATTATTTACAAAAAGACAAAGATGAATTTGAGAAAAAAGTCTCAAATCTTGAAAATGTTTTCAAAGAAAGAGAAAGCTTGAAAAGAGAAAATGATGTTTTGAAATCCTCCATTCTTAGACTTGCTAAAGGAAAAGTAAATTTAGATATTTCTCTTGGTTCTCAAAGATCATCATGCATACGACATGGATCAAGTTGTGATTGTCTATCCACTTCATCACGCACAACTACTTTTGCAAGAGAAAACCATGATAGAGCACAATCATTAACTCACAAGCATAAAAATGCAAGAAGAATGTATGCACACACCAAAGCTAAATCTAATTATGCATTCATATATAGGCCATATAAAAAACAACAACCTTATAGGCCAATTGCTTCTAGGGGCCAACATTCTCATGATCATACTCTTAACAAACATCATTCTTTTCATAATTATCATTTGAAGCACAATAATGATGATCTTAGAGCAATAAATTCCATGAATCATTTTTCTAGCAATGCATGTATATTTCATAGTTATTACCATTGTTGTCATGCATATGGTCATAAAGCTTATCTTTGTAATGCTAGAAAGAGAATGTACCATGTGTCACCATATAGAAATAGAACTAACATGTCATTTAAAGGATATTGCTTTCATTATGGTGTTTATGGTCATACTTCCTACAAATGTGCTTTAAAGAGCAAAGGACCCAAAACTAGATTGGTTTGGGTTCCTGAGGGCACATGTACTAACCTTGAACGACCCAAGAATCTTTGGGTACCAAATTGATTTGTTCTGTAGGAAATCATATCTATTAATTAAGTAAGGCTTTAAATGAAGAAAACTCATCATTCTTGATTGGTGGATACAAAGCTTTAATCAAAGCAAAGACATTTCAAGTGAAAAGGCTAAAGAGAGATCAAAAGACATGAAAGACTTCTTAGGGAACATAATGATGAGATGATAATCAATCACTCTAAAGGAATCTCATTAAAAGGTACACTCTATTCCTCACTCTTTGTGATTTTGTTATGAGATTTATAATGATGGTAATTATTGGTAGTGGAAATGATTAATATGGGTTTATGGAATCTATGGTTAAAAATATTTTTTTCATATTTTACAAAAATGAGATTTTATAAAAATGACCTTTTGAAATGAAGAATTGAATTTGAAATTTACAAAATGAGTTTTTATTTCAAAATTCTCATTTTAAAGGTTTGATTTTAAATATTACAAAGATGGAGAAATTTTTTTTAAAATGAAGTTCTTGAAACTAAATGTTATTTGTTCCAATGTCATGAGTATCAAGCTTGGCATAAATTTTTCTTTTAGTTCATCTTGCTCATAATCACTTAACTTTGAGAAATCATCTACATCTCATTTTGGTGATTCTTGTGAATCTTGTGATGAGTCTTGTATAGATGGTCGTGATTGTAATTTTGATCAAGATGATCTTATAGCTTGGCCAAAACTTTTCTATTTTTAATGTTCAAAGTGGTTTTGGAAACAATTTTTTGAAAATCAAAAATGAATTTAAAATTTTACAAAATGAGTTTGTAAAATCAATTTTTGACTTCTCAAAGATCACCTATTGTGAAATTTGACTTTAGTTGTACATATAACTCATCTAGTTCATAATCACTTACCTTTGTGAAATTAATTCACATCTCATCTTTTCATGTCACAAGTAGTTAGCCTTCAAGCTTAAAATTCATTGTTAATATTTCTTGAGATATGATCATAAATTTTAATGCTTTGTTTGAAAGATCCATTTGAATTTGTATTCTAATGGACACTTTTAAAGCTAACCCCCAAGGATCCAAGTTTTCTTGGATACCAAGAACAAGTGAGTTTCTTTCTCTTGTAGGTGTGTTTAAAATCCAAAAAGACCAACAAATGTAGATTCAAAGTGGACATTCAAAGCACACATTGAGAAAAAGGAAAAGGCAATGAGACAATTAGTGAGGGGGAGCTATTGGCATAGAAAAGTTGGTAAGGCAAGGTTCATTCCAAATTGGTATCTCATTTGGTGAGTTTGTTTAACACATTGTATCTCTTTAAATTATGATATATTTGTGCTTGAGCATGATATTCTTGTGAACACGTTTGATTTCTTGGAAGGATATCATTTTAGAGGGAGTATCCATCTTTGTTCTTTATAGCATTGATTTGTTCCAAATGGGAGCTTGGGATATATTCTTTAGCTGATTGCTTGATTTTCTATCTCATGCACCACTGCCTTTTGCTATCATGTTAGCATCGATGTTCCTTTTCCCTTTAAGTGATATATATTTTCTCTCTTATTCTTTTATGGCATGCTCTTTGGTGATGAGATATATGAGTTTGCTTGCATTCACATGCTCCTTTGGCCCCCAAGGTTTCAATATGATTATTTTTTATAGGGGGAGTGAACTCATTGTTTTATCTTGTCTATATATCTTGCCTTCATCTTATACATATTCATATAATTTATTTTCCCTATTTACGGCATTATCTGAAAGTAATGTTGATTTGAGGGGGAGATAAATTAATTTTGGATACGCATTAACTACATTTATAAAGGGGATATATATGCACTACTTACTTAATGAACCTAACATTTCTTTTGAGAAAAAGTGTTTGAGTTGATGGTGTAGGTATGCTTGTTGGGTCAAAATTCCTTTCATATAATAATCAAGCTAAGCTATAAAAGCAGTAAGATGATATTAAAGGATAAACTTTTCAAGTGCTAAAGTGAATTCATCTCCACGAAAGAAATCAAATCATTACATTTGGCATCATCATCAAAAATGATTTCAAGGATAAATCTTCATTAAAAGAGCTAAATTCTCTTCATCTTTTTCATTACTTATATCTTTAATCATAAGCCTTTTTGAATGATTCCAAAAAGGGGGAGAAGTATTTGATTTGGATACTATGTTTTGTCATCATAAAAAAGGGAGAGAAAGTTGACCCCGAGGTTTTATTAGTGATTTTGATGATGCAAAAAATTATCTTAGTGCTAATTTGTTTGCTAAGTGTTTTATAGGTGATGGATTGCATAAGAGCATTTGACGAAGATGATAAAGTGGTTTTGAGAAGGCTTTGGTAGTTGATACAAACTCGAACTCGATGGATACGTTCAAACACAAAGAAAATCAAAGCTTAGAAAAGCAAACTGATTTGATCAATTCTTATAGTGAAGAATCACCCAAACCAATAAGTTCGAATTCGTCGCCCAAAGATCAACTTG
>CANYLF013497361.1:0-12527 GCA_948193215.1 Bocquillonia castaneifolia
TGAAATGTTCCAAGTGGAAAATGTTAAATCAAATACTAGAAAGACAATCAAAGATTTATTTCCTACTGGAGGTGAATATTGTCCATATATAATAAGTACTCCCTCTCTCAAATCTATATTCTGGAAGAGGCTAAACAAGCAGTCTGCCTTTTTTTCTCTTTTACAGAGTAAATCTTGATCTTGTAGGAAATGTGCTGTGTATTTATTGCTGGATCATAGATTGGAGATGTCCTTCAGTCTTGCGAGTCGATAGCCAACTGGTGCAGTATAATAGAACATAAGGGGAAAATATTGAAAAGCTCAAAAACATTATAAGAAAGAAATGAACTAACCTTACTAACAGAAGCAAAGATTTCTATTGCACATACATAAAAATCATATCCTGAGAATACCCGTGCTTAAGATTGTAAAGAACTGATGGCTCATTTCATGGTACAAGAACCTCTACTTTGGCCTCACCGCTCTTTAGCTACATCAGCCACAAGCAAGAACCTCATATGGCCAATATTTTCCTTAGGACTATCTAAACCAATTCACACCAATTTTTAAAATTCACTCAAAAACTAAATACAAAAATCAGCAGTGCAGCAAAATCCACGATAATGTCACGATCCAAATTCAGGGCACATGATCGGCGTTAGGGAACACGACCGGCGTTAGGGAACACGACCGGCGTTAGGGAACGGGAAAGCTATATGCTACCGGAACCCGTACCTAGCCTTTAATCCATAATACTGACAAATATAAATAAAATATACAAATCTCAATATATATAAAACACTCTACAAAATATTATCATTATCTCAAACTCAGCTAGAATCTCACCCATCACTCCACTCACAATATATCAATATTGCAATCATCATTACACAACATAATATTTATATAATAAATATTGACACAAAATAATTATGTTCAAACCCAAACCCAAGCCAAGAGTTCTACTGCAGCTCTAGATGGAAAACCATACAAATACGGAAAATAAAACATACGTAAGTAGGAGCCCAGTGTAAAGACTCGACGTATAAGGTCTGATAGAAATCCTGAAAAAAAAATGGGTTGAGGGGAGTCAGACCTCACTGAGTGAATCAATCGCATATTTATGAAATGCAACATAATCCGCATACAGTCACACAATATATATATATTTTATAATAATAATAGAATATACAAACAGTCATTCACATGTATGCCACATATAAATCAAACAAGGAGGAGAATCGAGGTAGAACACCTAATAGACCTCTACCTCTTATGTAGCCGTTTAGGCCCTCTTCGTCCACATGGTTCTCTTTAATCCAAATATATCATCTGGCGCCCGGAGAAACTCACGAGCAAGCCCTAGATATTAATAAATAAATTACGGTGGCCCGGAGCAGCTCACGAGCACGCCACCGCATAATATAAAAAAATAAATAGGATCGATGCCTGGAGAAACTCACGAGCAAGCCCCCTCCTTTAACCCCCAAGTTAGTAGATATACCTGATTCCTGTGTGCACACAGCCTGATGACACCTACCAGGTAGCTCATTCCACAACTATTCTCCATCCGCAAGCACAGAATCATATATACACTTTCATTCCATTCTATTTATCATACTCACATAGCATTTGTAATATTAATATTATATATATATATATATATATATATATATATATAATTTATAAATAATATTTTAATGCACAAAAACGTTATTATCATTTATGCATGATAGCTACATGATTTAATATAAATTATAAATACTAATTAAATAAATATAATAATTATTGATAATAATAATATAATTTATTCATATGCATTTTACGAGAAATATCATAAATATGAAATTAACTCACAGATAGAATGGCCGCCTCCGTGCACTCCCAAAGTACTCAGACCTGCTCAGTCTCTTTGATTATCCACAGAATATATAAACAGTAACAGAGACTCAAAATAATGAATAAATCCTAATTTCTTAGAAATTCTAGAATTCTATATAAACGCGTCATATATACATCGGCTTAACTCTAACGGTAATCATAACTAATATTTATAACGTCTAAACCCGATGACACGTTCTACGAGAAAGTTCTACCAAAATTTTAGCAGCATTTCCTCTGCAAATCGGATATCTCTCCATCGTACTGGAGCCCAATTCTACAAGTAAATACACTTCTATATTCACCACCACATACAGAACCTACCAGATTACCCGAATTTATCGTCATAGACACTACAGCAATAATAAATAATATTTTATTTATTATTTTCATATTGAACTTATCACACCATTAATTCTATCAAAATATACTTATTTAATGTCCATCAATATCAATTAATTTCCTTTATAACAGTCCGATATATCCATCGTCTTAATTCGGTTTACAGTCTGATTAATTATTCGACCGGTCTATCTTACTTAATTAAATACCAATTTGATTCCGATATAACTTATTTAACATCCTAATAACATATTTAAAGCTTAAACATATAAATTAGACGCTTAACAATCGTTTTCGGGATTTCCACACACCGCGTTAAAACTTCCTGGAGTTTTAATTTAAATTCTACACATTATTTGCCTATTATGTCTTTACAAAATTTGTCCAAAATAATTTTAGAGATTTTATAAAAATATCATCGGAGGTTTCTGAGTGGGGCCCACTGGCCACCGTCAACGGCGACGCGTGAGGCCCGCGCGTCATTACTGGTGGCGGCCAATGGCCACCAGAACCTCCAGAAATGGTCGCCACTTACCTAGCAAGCCTCCTACGCCACCCACACGCCACCAGTAGGTCCCAATTGCCCAGATCGGGCCTCCAAAGGCGGCAGTGGCGAGAAGAAACGGTGGTTCCGTTTACCGTCAAATCTTCACCGTTTTCGATGATTCCACAATCTAATATACTCTACTCCTCATGATCTACAATTCCTCGATGTCAATTTAGCCAAACAATTACTGGAGAAGCTTGAACCGTGGAGGCTGAAAGTCACCGAATTTCCTGAGCTGTTTTCTTCCTCTCTTGTCGACGGCAGCCTCTAAAACCGGTATGTACTTGTTGGTCTTATTGAGCTCTACAATTTAGACTCTTGAATCGATTGAAAAGGAGACCGGATCGTGATAAACGGAGAGGTCGAAGATGACGGGTTACAGTGACATCTGGAGAGAATTTTGGGTACTGTTTTGTAATTAATTTCTAAAGTTTTCTGTTGCAAATGAGACCATCAGCTAATTTAGTGTATATTAGCTGAAGTTTTATGTTTTCAGATTAGTCCTTTTCCTCAATTACTCCCTATTCTGAACTTGGATCGATCTCAAATTTTAAACACAGCTTCGTATAATATTTTAACACTTGCATATAGAAAAATAGATTAAAATAACTCCCCAAACTACCATTTTTAATTTTTGAATATAAAACCTGATTAATTTAATACCGGACCAATTAATTAAATTTCAAAAAAATTAATTTGATTCCAATCTTAATTAATTAATTCTGAATTAAAATAAATTAATCTAGAGGAAATTACGGTCAAAAATCACGGGTATTACATTCTCCCCACCTTAAGAAAATTCATCCTCGAATTTAAGACATACTTTATTGTTGAAACAAGTGAGGAAATTGTTCTCATATGTCCTTCTCCAACTCCTATGTACAGCCCTCAACAGAGTGGTTTCCCCATACCATCATCACCATTGGAATAGATTTGGATCGTAGTTGTCTCACCTGATGATCAATGATAGCCACTGGATATTCATCATATTTCAGATCCTCTCCAATCTCAACATCATCAGTCTCAATCACATATGAGGGGTCTGGAATCTATTTCCTTAACATCGACATATGAAATACTGGATGAATTCTAGATAACTCTGGTGGCAAAGTCAATTTGTACACCACCTCGCCAACTCTAGCCTCAATTTGATATGGACCAATGTACCTCGGTGCTAGTTTACCCTTCTTACCAAATCTCATTACACCTTTCATAGGTGACACCTTTAAAAATACCTAGTCTCCAACATCAAAAGAAACATCCTTCCGCTTCGGGTCTGCATAGCTTTTCTACCTGCTAAATGCAGTCTTTAACCTCTGCTGTATCAATGGAACCCTCTCTGAAGTGATTTGGACCAATTCAAGTCCAGTCAGCTGTTTCTCACCAACATCCCAACACAATGGAGATCTACACTTTCTACCATACAATGCTTCAAATGGTGCCATCTTTATACTCGCATGATAGTTGTTAGTATAGGCAAACTCTATTAATGGAATATTCATATCCCAATATCCTCCAA
The DNA here is from genome assembly GCA_948193215.1 of Bocquillonia castaneifolia. NCBI lineage: Eukaryota > Viridiplantae > Streptophyta > Magnoliopsida > Malpighiales > Euphorbiaceae > Bocquillonia > Bocquillonia castaneifolia. The sequence goes on from CANYLF013497361.1 coordinate 4,269, forward strand.
AATCCATAGCACACATCCGTACCATATCTTTCAGAGTCTATATAGTTCTCTCTGACTATCCATCCGTCCGTGGATGAAAAGTTATGCTAAAGTTCAATCTGGTTCCCAAGGCTGATTGCAGTTCTCTCCAAAACATCGAGGTAAAACTGGAACCTCTGTCTGATACAATTGATTCTGGAACTCTGTGTAATCATACTATCTCAAAAATATAAAGTTCGACTAACTTCTGCATAGTATAGGTCTTCTTCACAGGTATGAAGTGAGCCGACTTGGTTAATCTATCAACAATAACCCAAATCGAGTCGAATCCACTTCGAGTACGGGGTAACCCAGTCATAAAATCCATGGTAATCATGTTCCACTTCCATTCAGGAATGGGTAATTGCTGTAATAATCCATAAGGTCTCTGATGCTCTAGTTTTACCTTTTGACAAGTCATGCATCTAGACACAAATTCTGCTATGTCTTTCTTCATTCCACTTCATCAGTATATGCTCTTCAAATCATGATACATTTTGGTTGCACCCAAATGCACACTATAAGGTACATAATGTGCTTCTTCCATAATTTCCTTATGCAAATCATCAACCTTTGGAACACACACTCTATTACCCATCCTCAACATACCTTCACCATCAATTTTAATCCCTTCAGTTGCACACTGTTGTATCTATGTAAGTATCTTCTATAACTCTAGGTCCCGTAACTGAGCTTCTTTCACTCTATCTAAATATACAGATCTGACTCTAAACTGTGCTAGTAGACATCCAGATCTGTCTACCCACCACTGTAAACCCTGATCAAACAATTGATCTATCTCTCTGTACAAAGGTCTCCTCTATACGAAGCATTTTCTGCTCAAAGCATCTGCTACCATATTTTCTTTCCCCGGATAATACAAAATCAATCAATCATAATCTTTTAGCAACTCCAACCATTGAACCTGCCTCATATTCAGGTTACTCAATTGAAATATATACTTCAAACTTTTGTGATCCGTATATATCTCACAGGGTACACCATACATATAATGTCTTCAGATCTTCAAGGAAAATACTACTGCTGCGAACTTCAGATCGTGGGTAGGGTAATTCTTCTCATGATTCTTCAACTGTCTAGAAGCATAAGCTACTACACGCCCATTCTGCATCAACAGACGCCCTAACCCCACTCTTGAAGCATCACAATACACTACAAAGCCATCAACTTCATAAAGTAAAGTCAACACAGGTGTTGTTGTCAACCTTTCCTTGAATAGCTAAAAACTGTTCTCACAAGCTTCATTCCACTCAAATCTAACACTCTTCTGAGTTAGCTTTGTTAATGGTACTGCAATTCATGAAAAATCCTGTACAAATCTTCTGTAATAACCTGCTAAACCTAGAAAGCTTTTGATCTCAGTGACTATAGTTGGTCTAGGCCAATCTAGTACTGCCTCTATCTTCTTTGGATCCACCTGAATACCTTTTTTAGACACCACGTGTCCCAAGAAAGTCACACTGTCGAGCCAGAATTCACACTTTGAGAATTTAGCATATAGTTGCTCTCTTCTCAAAGTCTCCAACACCAATCTCAGATGCTGCTCATATTCCTCTACACTCCTCGAATACACCAAAATATCATTGATAAAGACTATCACAAATCTATCCAAAAATGGTTTGAATACCTTGTTCATCAAGTCCATAAAGGCTGCCGGAGCATTAGTCAGCCCAAAGGACATCACTAGGAATTCATAGTGACCATATCGGGTATGGAATGTTGTCTTAAGAATATCTGCCTCCCTGATCCTCAATTGATGATATCCCGACCTCAAATCGATCTTAGAAAAACATTGGGCTCCTTGAAGCTGATCAAACAGGTCATCAAAGTGTGGCAAGGATATTTGTTCTTGATCGTCACTTTATTCAGTTCTCTGTTATCAATATAGAGTCTGAGTGTACCATCCTTCTTCACAAATAAGACAGGTGCGCCCCAAGGAGAAATACTGGGCCTAATGAATCCGCTATCTAGTAACTCCTGTAATTGCTCCTTAAGCTCCTTCAACTCTGCTGGAGCCATTCGATAGGAAGGTATAGATATAGGAGCGATTCCAGGAACCATATCAATAAAGAACTCTATCTCTCTGTCAGGTGGTAACCCTGGTAACTCCTCTGAAAACACATAAGGATATTCACATACTACCGGGACTTCACTCACATCTTTGGCCTCTATTGTCATGTCTCTAACAACTGCTAAGAATCCCTGACATCCCTGCCTGATTAACTTCCTAGCAGTAATTACAGATATTAGATTCTGAGGCTTTCCAGATTTCTCACCTCTGAACCTAAATTCTCTCTCACCGGGCATTCTGAATATCGCCTTTTTCTCTTTGCAATCTAAGGTAGCGTAATATTGGGATAGCCAATCCATTCCCAGGATTACATCAGAGTCCATCACATCTAGAAGTATCAATTCCGCCATCATCTCTCTATTTTCAATTTTTACAGAGCACATAAAAAAATGACATTAGTGACCAATACTTTGCTCAACGGAGTGGCCACTGACAACAGAGTCAATGTTCTAGTCCCTCTACAGCTAACCCTCGATGTAAAAGTAGGAGAAATAAAAGAATGGGTGGCACCAGGATCAAATAAGACAATAGTATCTGTACCACATACTGAAATAGTACTTGCCACCACATCATTCGAAGTCTGAGCGTCCTGAGGTGTGAGAGTGAACACTCTAGCCTGACCTCCACTGGACTGCTGAGAAGTAGATGCCTGCCCTATGCCTCTACCTACTGCTTTAACACCAAATCTACCTCCATTCCTACCTCCAAACCCTCGGCCATGTTGGCCCATCATCTGGTAACTGCTCGGAGAAGGACTACCCTGATACGGTCCACTCTAATGTGGTCTCCCCTGAAAAGGATTAGTATACTGAGGTCACAGCTGAGGTGATGGTTGAGCCACACTAGATGCTGAGGAAGCAAGATGGAACTGTGTCTGGTTAGGAGAAGAATAAAATGGACAGTTCTCACATAATGTCCCGGCTGCCCACATCTGAAACAAGCATTCGGGGCTAAATGACATGGTCCCTAGTGGACCCTTCCGTAGTTACGACATGAAATATGGCAAGAACTAGAACCACTAAAGCTGCTCTGACCACTACTGTTGCTGATAGATCTTGACAGTGAACTACCTTTACCACCTCAACCATGTCTAACACTACTTTTTCCTCATTGACCTTAACAAACCCGCTGAGCTGACCCTGGCTAACCATACCGCTGTCCCCCGCCAGAGCCGATTTGAATATTTGCCTGAGTCTGTTGCATGCCTCCGCCAAACTGACCCCCGGAATATCCGCTATTTGCACCACTACTCTGGCCTCCAAATCTAGAACTCCTAGCACCCTGAGATCCGAACACTATGCGATGTCTCCTAAGCCTCTGCTCTATTGTCGCAGCCTCAACATAAATGGAATCAAAATCATACTCCTGGGTCCTCATACTGGCATACTCTGGACCCAAACTAGAAATATACACCTGAACTAACTCATTTTCATTCAGCACCAAAGAACCAGCAAACCTCATCAGTCTGTGGAATCTATTCATGTAACTCTCAATAGATTCATTCTGCTCCCTGGAAATCTAAGTAAGATCTAATCTGTTCTCAAACTAAACATTCGGCGGTAGATAGTGCCGTTCAAACCCCCTCTTAAACTCTTCCCATGTGATACTGAAATACCAAAAGGGGGGTGAATTGGTACAGAATTAAAAATTTAAGAAAGAATGAAGATGAAGTAGAATGAACATAAAAGGATTTTATAGTGGTTCGGACCTAACTTGTCCTACGTCCACTCTCCCAAAGACCTCTTTGGGGTTCCGCTAAACCACAATAGTGATACAAGGGATTTCAAGGCTATTCCAAACCTTTACAATGAAGATTTCAATAGGCTATCTTCAACCCTTACAATGAGTTTTACAAATGGCTAACTCATAACCAACCCTAGTGTTTCCCCAACTCACAAAGAATTGACATTAGTATAATGGATAACTAATTCACTCAACCCAAGCAACAAATGCTCTAGAGTTCTAGCTACCCAAAACCAAACAAAAATTACTTACACAGATGAGAAATGAACATTCAAGAGTTTGGCTATTAAAGAATTAAATGTCCTTAGTTGAAAAACATTTATGAAGGGTATTTATAGCCATAATACATAAAACTAGCTGTTAGAAACAATCCCAAACGTGTCTCTAACGTCTAGTTACTTTTACATTAAATGCACTAAAATCTGTCAGATCGCGGGCGCGATAATACTTGTCATGGGCGTGATCTTCCCAATGGCTAGTTTTTCAGGATCCTCCTTGAATGTCACAGGGGTGACATCTATCGTCGCGGGCGTGACATGATCATCCAGAGAATGCCTTGAAAATGGTTTTCTGTGTGATTTAACGTGTCACGGGCGCGACCTTAGTGACCTTCAAAACTAGACTTTCTGTTTCTTTAATCGCGGGTGCGATTTGAGTGGTCGCGGGCTCGATCTAAGCAAGAAGAACCTTAGAAGTTTTCACCAAAAGTCCTGGTGCGATCTGCATTTTACGGGCGGGATATGTCCTAAATCGCGGGGGCGATTGTATGATCGCGGGCACGATATAGTGCCATGGACGCGATTCTCCTAGTCCTGGGCGCAATTTACAGAAATGATCCAAAACTAGACTTATGCTTCATGAAAGGCAACCTACACACTTGGAGACTTAGTTAGACAAAGATAGAAGGTTATTAAACTCAAAATAAGATGGATTCATGCCACTAAGGCCAGCAATCTTCCCCTTTTTGAGTTTGACAACCAAAACAATTACTTAGTTCAAAGAGTTTAAAAACAAGGAGTTAAGTGTGTGAGTTGATGGAATTGCTCCCCCTCAACTTGTTCATGGTTTTGAAAAACATAAAACAAGGAAATTTATCCCTCTTTATCAACTCAAAAGCACAATATGATAAGAGGAACAAAAATGAAAAAAGATAGAATATTCATTAAAGCATAAAACTTCATTCATATTATAACATGAATGGATACAAGGGAGAATAAAACAGATAACCAATATGCATAAGATGGAAACAAAGAGATAAAAAAGATGAAATATGAGGATGCAATGAGTGAGATGCAATGGACATAAGACACTAAGGCCAAGTAGGTCTAGAAGTCATCATGATCACAATGCTCCATTCCAAGCTTGGTATGAATGGCTTGAAGGTCTTGATGGAGAGTGGTTAAGTCTTCATCTTAATCATCCAAGCAAACCTCAATCTTCTTGTTAAAGGCCTCTTGGGCTTCAAGCTTGTCCTCAATCCTCTTAAGTGAGGCAAGGTTGTCTATGAAATGGGATGGAGAGGTTGCTTCTTATCTCAGATCCTTAATGTGAATAGGGGGAATAGGAATTGGTTCACCAGGAGGGATTCCTTCCCCTTCTTCCCTTGACCCAGCCCTAGACCCTTCTTCTCTTGCCTTTTCTTCTCTCTCTTTTGTCTTGCCTCCCTTTATTTTCTTGCTTTGTCTTCTCTCTCTTTTAGTCTAGACTCCCTTTCCTCATTAGTGACACCACCCAAATAGAAACAAGTGCCATTTTCTTGCTTCCTCACTATGTTAACCTTCTTGACAAAGTAGTCAAGGTCCATAATGCCCAAATCGACTGAGAATCCATGGGAAAGAGGGTAGGCTTGGGGTTTAGAACAATCAAAGGAGAGAAAATAAGCAATATGGGTAACAAAGGAGCCAACCACAATAGCACCTGTTTTGGCAGTTTGGAGGTGAAGAAGATGGTTAATGAAGAAGAAGGCAGCTTGTATGAGTTCCTCTTTAATAGCACAATAAAGGAAAAGCAAGTCCTTTTGTGATATTTTGTCAGTGCCTTCCTTCTTAGCAAAAACAGAATTGACAATGGCCTTTTGAAGGATGAAGAGGGGAAGGGTGTTGAGGCTCTTGGCTTGGGAATGAGAGGCTTTAAACCTTGGAGTATATGCAATCTCCCTCCAAAATTCTTGAATTTCCATGGAAGATTCATTAAAGGTGGCTATACTCATAGGAGAAAATCCGAAGCATTCATCCATTTGTTGCTTTTTCATGATTAGCTTCTTCCCAAACAACTTGAAACTCATCCTATAGTACTCCAAATCTCCTCCTAACTTTTTGTTGACCACCAAGGAGGAAAGGAACTTATATGTCAAGTTCTTGTAGCCAGGGTAGAGAGGGCTAACAAACTTGAGAAAAGACAGGCTCTTTAGAAATCCTATGACTTCATCCCTAACCCCTAGCATTCCAATTGAGGCAGCACCAAGGGTTCTTATTTCAGAGAACTCCCTTCCTATTAAGGTCCTACAACTCACCTTTTCATCAATAGTGAGGGTATCAAACATGGATTCAATTGGGTTACCATTTATTGGTTGTCGTTGAGGTTGAGGCTGTTGTTATTGTTGTTGTTAAGGAGGAACAACAGGAGTAGTGCCAGGTTCCCTAATAGTAATGCCGGTTCTAGCCCTTTTGGGAGGAGGTGGAGGTGATTCTTTAGCCTTTCCTTTCCCTTTTTGGATTCTAGTTAGTCTTTTGTCCATGATTATAAATGAAAAACAGATTATGCAAAACAAAAGTGAATTTCAAAACACTAAAGAGGGAGGAGTAGAAGAGAAAAAGTCCTAAAAGCTTTGAAATTTAAGAGTGAGGTTGTAAACCCTTTCACATATGCAAGGGGGGTATATATAGGCATGTTGGAGCATTTGGATACTTGAAAAATCCTAAAAATCTGCCAACTAGCTGTTTTCCAACGGCTAGTAACTGCTAAAAATTTTGAAAATCTGTGCAAGTCACGGGCTCGATGCATCATGTCACGGCTGTGATATTTTGAAATAGCTGTTACATTCGAAGATTTTGAAATTTCGCAGGCGCGATTGCATAAATCGCGTCCGTGATTTTAATAAAAGTAATTTTTGAAAAACTGATCTCTCTAGACAATGGATCGCGGGTGCGACTAAGGTGGACGTGGCCGCGATGTTGAAATGTTTAGTATTTTACAAAAACTATTTTAGGTCGTGGGAGCGATGAAGCCAATTGCGTCCGCGATTGAAGAAACATAGGGTTTTGATTAAAGAGTAGTAATATCGCGGCCTCGATTAAGCATGTTGCGCCCGCGAATTACAAGTCAAAAACTTTTTTAATTTTTTAAGGTTCAAAAATGATTTTCTAAGTTCCAAGGTGCTCCAAACTTGTTGTGTGACTTGCATTTACTCCCTTAAACTTATGAGAAACAAAATTAAAGGGTAAAGTTGTGTGTATTGCATATGAATGAAAGAATTTGCAAAAGAAAGCATGAAAATCAAAGGGTGCTTCCATCTAGCATCCCTAACTCACTCTTAATGAAGTTCATACATTCTTCATTAAGAGGTTTTGTAAAAATATCAGCTAATTGGTTAGTAGTATCAATGAATTCTAATACTACATCACCCTTTTGCACATGATCTCTAAGAAAATGATGTCTAATGTCTTTATGCTTGCGCCTAGAGTGTTGGATGGGGTTCTTTGAGAGATTTATGGCACTAGTGTTGTCACATTTGATGGGAATGCAATCAACATCTAAACCAAAATCTTTCAATTGTTGTTTCATCCACAAGACTTGTGATCCACAACAACCCGCCGCTACATATTAGGCTTTGGTGGTTGACAAAGCAACAATAACTTGTTTCTTAGAGAATAAAAAACTAAGCAATTGTCAAGTAGTTGACAAGTACCGGAGGTACTTTTTCTATCCATCAAACTATCGGCATAATCCGAATCCGAGTATCCAACTAAATCAAAAGCAACACTCCTAGGATACCATAGTCCTAAATGCATAGTGCCATGCAAATACTTTAAAATTCTTTTAACGGCATGCATATAAGACTCTTTAAGACATAATTGAAAACGTGCGCACAAGCATGTAGTATACATAATGTCGAGTCTAAATGGAGTTAAGTAAAGAAGTGAGCCAATCATACCTCTATACTTTTTCTCATCTACACATTTACCTTTTTCATCCTTGTCCAAATTTGTTGTAGTGCTCATTGAAGTTTTGCTAGCTTTGCCTCCTTCCATCCCAAATCGTTTGAGAAGCTCTTTGGTGTATTTGGCTTGGTTGATGAAGATGCCATCTTTTCCTTGCTTAATTTGCAATCCCAAGAAGAATTTGAGCTCTCCCATCATGCTCATCTCAAATTCCCTAGTCATTCACTTAGCAAATTCTTTGCACAA
>CANYLF013498498.1:0-10274 GCA_948193215.1 Bocquillonia castaneifolia
TAACCACCTCCAACTATTATTTCTTTCAATTACACCCCTCCTACTCATAATCACCAATGAATCAACCTCAATTAACAAAATAAAACATACTAATGATGCCAATACTTAATGAAATGATTTAACATACTTAAATGCATAATTAATTGTTAATTAATTATGGCCGTTACATTAGGAGAGTCCAATCCTTTTGACTTCAGTTACTGTAGATAAATCTTACCATGGATGAGAGATAAAGCTTCATTTATCTTTAAAAATAAATCAATTTTGAAGGGATAAATGATAGATAATGAGAGATAATGATAAATGGATGATACTAATCACTTTCTATCTCATCTTAAGCTCAAAAACTGATCTAGAACGATTCAAATTTAAGTTAAAAAACCTGTCAAAACTGAAGTTGGGGCTGCTGAAATGGTTGCACTGGCATTGGAGAGGAACCAACACTGACCTTCCAAGGCCTATTTGAGGCCTGAAACTGTAGAATCTAAAAAATCATATTAGAGACAAAAATGTACAGAATGCCTCAATCAAGTATATCTTTAGGTTTCAGGCCATTTTGAGACTCGTATAATAAGTTATGGCCAAAACCATCTTAATTTTGCACAATTAGGTTTAAAATAAGCTAGTTTTGACTCAAAATGGGTTTTTTAAGTTTCAAAACATTTTCAAAAGATAATTGGTTATTAGCGCGAAGCCAACATCATCCGACTCATGCTAATTAATGCATATGCTATCATCGTTGGGCCTCTGAGCCGCATCCACTTTCCTACATCCAAGAATTAGATGTCTACACTAGGGTTTCTAGGTGATCAGTCGATCGGTGCTACGAGATCGGCCGATCGATTGAGTAGGAGAGCTGGTCGGTTGTTCATGAAGGACTGGTAGGCTTTGTGTCATGTACCTGCACAGAAATTATTAGTTCATTGCAAAAGCAGAAAATGGGTTTAATAAATTATGGGAACCATCCCAAACGTTATAATATACTTACTACCATGCTAAACCAAGTAAATACTACATCGGAATGCATAAACGTATGTGAAACATAATCAAAATGTAAAAACTTATAAACTAAGGGGGAGTTTGATAACCTGACTTAATACTTAAATTAAAATTTTCAGCACTTATTTCTGTTAAGTCATGTTTGATAACACAACTTAACGTCAACTTAACTTAATCAATTGAGTCAAAAACCACTTAAAATGATAAGTCATAACTTTTGACTTAAAATTTCTATTGAAAATTATAAGTGGTTGGTTTTTAAATATTATTTGATAAAATAGCTTACGTAAACTTAAATTTCTATTAAATTATCATTAATAAATCAAAAACTCACTATTTTTACTTTTATACCCTTTAGTTGACTTATAACATTATTGACAATTATGCTCTTATATATGGTTAAAATTAATATTTTAAAATTTATTTATGATTTTAATTATATATTTTAAAAATTGTAAATTAAATGTAGAATTTAAAATTTTTAAGTCATTTAATGAAAAAAAAATTTAAATTTTCAGTGATTAAAGTTATCAAACAGTTTATTGATTTCAGCACTTAAAATTTTCAGTATTTACCATATTCAGCCCCTAAAAATTCAGTACTTAATTTTTCAGCACTTAATTTTTAGTTTTATCAAACACCACCTAAGTTATATAACAAAATAAAGATATAAACTAAATTAATTCATACAAATAAATTATTCTAGACTAACCAACATGCAAAGTCAACAAAAAAATAACTAAGATTAGCATCAAAACACAAGATTAAAACATCATGAACATAGGAATAGAAAACAACTAAAAAAATAAACATAAAAGAAATAAACAAGAGAAATAAAATTAATGGAGGCCTTTGGTCATGGATGCATGGTGTGCCCTCAGAAGTTGTGGTATCATACCCTTCAAGATTAAATTCTAGCATAGAATTGAAGATTAAAAGCTGAAAAAAGCTTGAGGAAAACTTAATTTTCTTATTTATTTATTTTTCCTATTTTTCTAACATATTTTCAAAGTGTATGAAAGATTATGTGTTTTTTTCCAGAAAATGGCAACCCAAAAGCCCCCCATTTGTAGATGAGGAGATGATAAATTTATAGGGGAGCATTAGGGTTGTATTTTGCTTAAAACACCCTCCTTGATTTTATTAAAAATCTCTCGTAAATTGGTTATATAAGGGCTTTTAATGATGAAAAATGAATGTGGGGGCCAAAACTAACAGCATTCCGTCCTAAATGGCCGACATAAATGATGCCAAATGATTCCAAAGAGACTTAGGCCCACAGGTTGCAAGAAAATGTCAATTTTCATTTTCTGCAGATCATAGAACCGATCGATTTTTTGATGAACCGATCAGTCCTTCGTCATGAACCGATCAGTCCTCCATGATGAACCAATTGACTCTTCTTGAGCACCGAAATGTGTTTACGATTTTAAGGCCCAAAATGATAGAATTTGGAAATTTCTATTAGAGACAAAATTGTAGAGCACATCTTGAACTTCTAGATTGACATAAATTTGGGTGATTTGGAGTTTTGTAGCAAAAGTTAAGTCCCTTACAAGAAAGACATTAGGCACAGGACTGCATTTTCACTTCATGAACGCCAAACACTTGGTTTTGAAATTGACTTTGCGGATGAAAACTATGCAACTTTAGCAAATCTTTTCATTGGAAAATCAATGTTAAAAACCATGAAAACATTTTTGAAAACTCAAAAGATTCAAAGAAAGGGATTTTAGAAACGGAATGGATTTTTTACCATTAGAAACGGATTTAAGGAGGAGACTAAATTTTTCAGAATTTAGAAATAGATTTTTTGTCCATTTCTAAATTCATTTCTAATTTGTAGCAGGAATTTTTGCCAAGAATTTAGAAACAGATTTATCCATTTCTAATTATAAACGGATTACAAATTTCTTTCTAAATCCGTTTTTAAATTCGTTTCTAAAGTTTGGCATGAATTCCTACCAACCAATTAGAAACGGATTTTATTTATTTAGAAACGGATTCCATTTTTAAATTTTTGGGGGAAAATCTGGATTTTCGCTTGAATTTAGAAACTGATTTATTGAGTTTAGAAATGGAAATTCCCATTTCTAAATCTAGAAATGAAAGTTTTTTAATTTAGAAATGAATGTTTTTTAAATTAGAAATGAAACTGTCCATTTCTAAATACTAATTATGTATAAATGATCTTCTCTTCATCAGACAGGAACCCTAGCTGTAAAATAAGAAGAAGAAATAGAAAATTGAAAGAAGAAGAAGAAGAAGAAGAAGAAGAAAAAGGCCGACAGGGGACCCCCTGAGCCATCCACTTTACCGGTGACAGGTAGAGATCGAGGAGAAGAAGAAGAAGAAATCGAGAAAGAGCAGAAGAAATCGAGAAAGAGCAGAAGAAGAAGAAGAAGAAGAAGAAAAAGAAGAAGAAGAAGAAGAAATCAAGATGGAGAAGAAGCAGAAGGAGGTCGCGAAGAGGGGCCCACATGAGACACCAACAGCCACCGTAAGAAGAAGAAGAGACCACCTAGAGTTCCAGCCGTCGATGATCTCCACTTCCAGCAGCCACCAGCAGCTCCGGCGAGCATCAAGCAACTCCTCCATTAACTTGCAGGTAAGTAAATTATATATATATATATATAATTTAATTTAATTAAACATTTCTGTAATTAATAGGGTAATTATAGATACACACACACAGAAATTAAAAAAATTACAAAAATTAGATAGGGTTAGATTAGTTGTTAATCGAGAAAGAGCAGAAGAAGAAGAAGAAGAAGAAGAAGAAGAAATCAAGATGGAGAAGAAGCAGAAGGAGGTCGCGAAGAGGGGCCCACTTGAGACACCAACGACCACCGCAAGAAGAAGAAGAGACCACCTAGAGTTCCTACCGTCGACGATCTCCACTTCCAGTAGCCACCAGCAGCTCCGGTGAGCATCAAGCAACTCCTCCGTTGACTTGCAGGTAAGTAAATTATATATATATAGATTAATTAACCATTTCTATAATTAATAGGGTAATTACAGATACACACATAGAAATTAAAAAAATTACAAAAATTAGATAGGGTTAGATTAGTTGTTAATTGCAGAACTTAGGGTTAATAACGTTAATTTTTTAATTAATTATATGAAATTGATGTTAATTATTGCTTTTAATTATTTTTGTAACTAGGGTTAATTTTTGTTGTCAATTTTTTTTAATTAACTGAAATTCATGTTAATTTGTTGGTAATTTAATTAGATAGAAATTCCTATTAGTTGAATTTAATATTTTGTGGGTTAATTATTTGATTTATATGTTAATCAAATGTATTTGTAGTTAATTTAGAGTAATTTGGAGTTGATTGGGTGAAGTTAGTTAGGTTTAAAATTGATTTTGTTTTATGCAATTTCGTGAAAATAATTGATATAAATAACGTTAATTAGGATGTAGAAGCTTCTGTGTTCTATTAACTCGTTTGAATTTGAATTAATGAGGTAACTTAATGTTTAGTTGGTTTATAATACCTTTTAGTTTATGTTATATATACTAGATGTTTATTAAAGTAATATGATTATGCTTGCTTAAATAATTAATTAATAAATATTTGGTGTACAAATAAAATAATAAAAAGTAGAAATCACTACATAAAATTTTAATAAAAAAAACTAAAAAATTAGGTAAATAGTATTATGATATGCTTAGGTTAAGGGAATATAAAAATATATAATGTATAATAAATTTAAGTAATTGTGACTTATGAAGTGAAATTACTCCCGATTACTTAAATTTATTATATATTACATTTTTTATTCCATTAATCTAATAATATAATAATGCTAATTACCTTTTATTTTTCTTTTGTTAGGTAAATTGAATGTATGTAATCAATTGCCTTAACTTGAGAATATAGTAGTACTAATCCTTAGTTTTGTTACTTTTGATATATTTATTTTTTTTATTTGAATAGGTTATATTTATATATTTCTTTTGGAGTTTAAATCGAGTTAGGCGTGTGGACTTTGAGTTGGCCAAGCACGAGGTCGAAGTAACTTTTGCTAATTTTAATTTCATGACTTGAATTATAGTTTTAATTTTGTGTTGTGAATTGTTTATACAACCTTTTTAATGTTGTTGAATTTTTGTATGATTTATTCAGGATATCGAGTTGATTTTATTTCTTTAGCTTGGTTGCTATATATATCAAGTAAGTTTTTTTAACTCTTTGAATTTAACAATTAATTAACTTTAATTAATTTGCTGATGTTTAGTAAATTGCGTATATATATGCATGTTATTAAGATTGTGAATTTTGAATAAATGTTGGCATGCTCTGGTAGATAAGTTTTGTCAATTTAATACTATATATGTATGCATGTGCTGGTAGATTAGGTTTGTGAATATATGCATGTGCTGCAAGATTAGGTTTGTGAATGTAAGCATGTATTGATAGATTAGGTTTGTGATATTAATGATACTAAAGTCTGGATATTTTGTGGTAGGCCCAGCAATGTGTTGTGTATATAGAAGTGTTGTTTAATTATAGGAGGTGTGTGGACAGAGCGCCCGGGGTGCGTTATTTTGGGTACACCACCTGCCCATCGGTTCGTGTCCAATAGCAATGGTGACATACCCACTAAATGGATTTTCTAGATTTTATAAAAAAATGTGGAGTCGCCACCCGAATTGCTTCAGGATCACCTAGTGATTAACAAACAGGTAGATTCCTTTGGAAAATCCCATTCGTCATCACCACCAGATGATTTCTGGGTTCGGAATAAGTCATCCATACTAAGGAAATTTCCCATTTAATTAAGTAATAAGGTCACTATTTTCTAACATAGACAAACAATGTAACGCTGTAAATCACCCAGAAAGTAAAATGCGATGAATGGGCACGCCTAATATTGTTTATAACCGATTTTAGTTCTGCATTAGGTCCTTTGTATTTAACCCTGATTGATTGAGTGCAATTGGCTGTTATTGTGGTAAGTTTCTACTTATTTTAACAATAATTTACCGGATGGATTATTTCCTTATTTATATACATGCAAAATATCCACAATTAGTTTCTAACTTATTTTTATTTTCCTTTTTTTTTGGGGTTAATATTTGCACATTAATCCATTTTTTATATTTTTTCAGGATATTTGAAAATAATAATAATAAACATCCAACCTTAAAGAAAGGAAAGGAAAAATGAATTTCTACCATTTTTATTTACTTATTTACCAGATTTAATTTATTAAATGTCCAATTAATTATTTTACAAACAATTCTAGGTGATTTGCATAAAAAAACGTAAAGAAATCTTACCAATCGATCGATCTAGCCAGGAGAGAATAGATCGATCGACCTTGAAGTTTCGGGAGATTTACGGCTTAGAAATCTTCATTTTTGGCGCTACAACATGAAGGTTTGGCCGGACAGGAGAGCCGTCAGAAAGGCCAGGAGAGCCGCCTCAAAGGCTAGGAGAGCCGTCAGACCAAGAGAGACATCATGCCAGAAGATCCGTCACAAAGGCCAGGCGATCTGTCACAAAGGAAAGGAGATCCATCACAAAGGCTAGGGAGCCATCAGGCCATGATAGCCTCCAGGCCAGAAGAGCCATCATAATGGCAAGAGTGCCGCCAATATAGAAGAGCCATCACAAAGCCAGGAGAGCCGCCCTAAGAGAGCTTCTTAGTGAGGGTGGAATCGGTCGAAAGGCAAGAGAGCCGCTAGGCCAGGAGAACCATCAGGCAAGAAATCTGTAGGCCAAGAGAGCCGTGAGAAAAAGGCTAACAAGACTGACCCCCAGGAGAACCATCAAAAAAGGCCGAGAGAGCCGCCAGAAAGGTCAGGAGAGCCGTCAGAAAAGACTAGGAGATCCGCCAGCTCAGTAGATCCATCACAAAGGCCAGAAGAGCCGTCAGGCTAAGAGACCCTTCTTCCTAGTGAGGGTGGAATCCGGTCGGATATTTGTTCATGGCCATGAATCTTAGCATGCAGGTGGGACATCTGGTTCCAGAGTGATCGTCCACCTTAGCAAGCAGATGGGACATCCGGTGCTAGAGTTAACGTTCGGTTGGACGTTTGATGATCTGGCCGGATGTTTGAAGGTCTAGTCGGACTTATAATCCATCTTCCTAAGGTTGTTTTCTTTGAAATATTACTTGTTATGATGTATTTACAATGTACAAGCTATTTACAGTATATACAGACTCTTAAAGAATAGTTCTAAACGTTTAAAATAAATTAAAACCACAATTAAAATCTTAAGAAAAATTACACTATAAATATTAACATTATGGTGACTAAGCTCCAAACTTAAATATTTTATGTCCAAAACTACCGTGCTTTCACATAAAACTCATATATGAAGTTAGAATATCAAACAAAATTAGTTGAGAAAAATGTAAAAAATAACGTAAGTGAAATATATGAAGAAATGAACTTATTTTGAATGAGTGGATGGTTGGTTGCCCTCAGAAATGAGATAGATTACCACTTTGGGTAGTAGATGAGCTATGGAATGATTGAAATCCAAAGAAAATGGTTTGAAAACCGTCGTTCCAAGTCTTTGAAAATCGCAGTAACCAGAAGAATGTTTTCTTTTTTTTTTGTTTGTTTTAATCTCCCCCCCTTTCTTCCTGTGTTATAATTTTGATTTTATACTTAGGGTTAGGTATTGATAGAAGAAATAATTCCCTCGATAGATCGAATCTCTTTTCATTAATGGTGGAGGAATAAAAATGATTTACATTATCTGTCAGACGCTCCTCGCCAATTATTAGGCTTGACATTCATGAACATCCGGCCGGACCATTGATCATTCAGCTGGATGTTCAATCCTGGTCCTAATAGGCTTGGGCTTTAAAATGATTTTATGGCTAATTTGGGCCATATTTATGGTTCGGACAAATATTAAAACACTTGTTCGGACTGCAAATTAGGCCATAAATATATTAAAAGCATTTAGCATATTTGAAAATAATTTTTGTATTCGTTGGCTCATTTCTACGAGAAATTGGGTAATCAATTGGTCTAGAATAGACCAAATTCATCACTGGACTCCCGAGCCACTTCCACGAACCTACATCCAAAAATTCAGGGTCAACAGTTTGCCCCCGCTTTGTCGAAGTTTAGCAATGTTAGAAATAATATGAATAAGCAATGACAAAGCTTCAAAGCAAAGCAATCAAACAATTTAGGATACTGATAAAGGATACAACTCGAGTTTCCTGAAGATAAGTCCAAGTCTTCTCCAAGGAGGTTCGGCATTTAAGCCTCAGAAAATTATTTCCTAGAAAAAAGTGGCATCTAAGCCTCAGAGAATTATAAATTTTTTGAAAAAGTGGCATCCAGGCCTATGAAAATTCTAAATTTTCTGAAAGCAGGTGGAATCTAAGCGTTAGAAAATTCTAAATTTTCTGAAGAAAATGTGGCATCTAAGCCTCAGAAAATTCTAAATTTTCTGAAAACATATGGCATCTAAGCCTCAGAAAATTACTTCTGAATTTTTTGGAAACGTTCGCATCTAAGCCTTAGAAAATTCTAAATTTTCTGGAAACTTGTGGCATCTAAGCCTTAGAAAATTCTAAATTTTCTTTAAACATGTGGCATCTAAGCCTCTGAAAATTACTTGCTTCTGATCATTCATATCTTTAATAAGAATGCTTCTGATATCTAATGTGTTTTGAGAAAATTGCTTCTGACATTTAATGTCTTCAATGAAAACTGCTTCTAACATCTAATGTCTTTAGGAAAGCTGCTTTTTATCTTTCATATCTTTGATGATAATGCTTCTGACATCTAATGTCTTTAGTGAAAATTGCTCCTGACATCTAATGTCTTCAGCAAAAACCATTCTGGTTATTTCTAGACTTTTTCCTCGTATTTTTTGCTTTTTTTTCTTTTCATTCTTATTTTCTCTCATTTTTCTTTTTTCATTCTTATTTTCTCTCATTTTTCTTGCGATCACCTAAAGTCATGGAGTTGATGGTGGCTTACTGTCACCTGGAGTACTGGAGTTGATGGTGGCTTTCTTTCACCAAAAGTTCTGGAGCTGTTGGTGGCTAGCTATCACCAAAAGTTCTAAAACTGATGATGGCTTGTTGGTTTTACTAGGAGTTCTAGAGTTGATGGCAGATTGCTGCCGATTGAAGTACTGGATAAGGGGTGACTTGCTATCACCTGGGATTATTGGAAATGACTCGTTGCCGATTGTGTTTCTGAGTAGTGGGTGACTTGCTATCAGCGGGACTTTCTGGAGATGGCTTGTCACCTTCAGGATGATTCCACAAAGTTAGATTATCATCTTTTGGATTAATTCGTATTGTGACTGTGCTGCCCATGAGATTTGCGCTTGACATTCCTCTCAGTTGTAAGAAGATTATGATTTTTCTGCAGTGTTGGTCTGACGGGCTATTTTCTTTCCAAGGTTCATCATTCGCCTAGTGAGTCATTGTTGACGCCACTCACCTGATGTTGTGTAACGACCCGAATCTAACACCATTTAATACGAATTAATATATATAAGGATAGTAATTAATCATTATTAAAATTCAATTAAAAATTCCCTTTGAAAAAAAAATTTTCTCTGAAAATAGGGTTGCAATGATCGTTGTGAATAGTGCAACGATCGTTGTAAAATGTCCAACGATCATTGTGGATGAACAATGATCGTTGTGAAAGACACAAAAATGGCTGAAAATTACAGTAGGGTACACGAGCTCGTGGGAAAATAGCAACGAACTCGTTGCAAATTAGCAACGATCATTGTGAATAGTGCAACGATCGTTGTAAGCCAAAAATCACCAAAATGAAATATTTTTCCAAAATTCGTAGTTCTAAAACAGAATTTCTAACTTACCTCTGTAAAACCGTACTTAAACCAACTCAAAATCACTTAATACATATATCAAACTTTTCAAACTTAAAAATACAATAATGTTTATAAACAATTAACATTGAAAACTTCATCAACATTTAATGAACCAAAAATCAACTTTATTCAAACATTTGCTCAAATCTTTTACACGTTTATAAACACTTCAATATAGTTCATTACATATAATGTCAATTAACAACTCAAAGGCTAAATGCATACATATATAAATGCATAACCAAATGCATCAAATGCTCGTTATCCACTGGCCAACTTGAACTTTCACTGAATGCACGTAAACTTCTATCTTGCACCTGAAAAATATGCCAAGGGGTGAGCTGGCAACTCAATAAGCATTTAATCAACTAATCTAGCATATATTAAGCCAAAACCACTCAATACACATACACATCACATACTTCACACATA
>CANYLF013499769.1:0-13374 GCA_948193215.1 Bocquillonia castaneifolia
TTGACAAATTTTTTATGTCCCAAAAAAGTTACTAAGTTTCATTATTTGCCACTTAATTTTCCTTATATGCCCTTATTAATAATATTTGTGAAAATTTCAATGCATTCTTTTCCTATTCCAATTAATCAAGGGGTAAAAAAACATAAACATAAGATATTTATTGTTTCTTTAATATTTGTGAAATGGTCAAATTTAGCAATTTTTTTTGGGATGGAGTATACTTTTAATAATATAATATTTTTATGTGACTTATCATTAATATATTGATTAAAAAAATTTTAAATTTAATTTGGATATAATTTTGTGAATTTTTTTGATTAATTTGAGTACAATTTTGTGAATTTTGATAACTAATTTAATAATATGAGCTTAATTGTGAATTTTGATAACTAATTTAATAATATGAGCTTAATTAGTTAACTTATTAATTAGAGATAATTGTGTATGTTATAATAAATTCGTCAAATTTTCTTATATGTTATTTTATTTTATTGTTGAAGAGATATAAATATAATTTTGTGAATTGTGATGATAAATTTATGTTATATATAAATTTATTTACTTCTTCAAGTAGTTATATTATTATTATTATTATTATTATTATTATTATTATTATTATTATTTCTCTTATAAGTTTATAAACCTCTAAAAAAATTAAATTGTAGAATCAAGAATAAGTGTGGTAACTAATACTAATATTATCACGCATAAAAATTGTGTCACTATGAAGTTTAATTTGGATGATATAATTATCGACATCCGAATCTCTATAAATATTTCACCCTTTCTTAACATTTTTGACTTCACCACTAGGCTTAAGTGTTATGGAATTAAAAATAGAAACACAAATAAATTCAATTTTAAAAATAGCGAGATAAAAGTATTTATCTAATTAACATAAGCACAAGGGTTTCACAATAATTTGCCCTATTTTTAGAGGTTTAATAATTTGCTGGTAAAGATATAAATTCCTTGTTTCTAGGTCCTGGTATTCACTAAATTTTGAGATTTATCATGTATAGTCAATTGGAAAAAGGTTATGCTACGAAATTTCGGGATTTGATAAATTCATATCCTATATAGAAAGCAATAAAAAAAACCCGAAGCAAGGTTTCCATTAATGCAAGCAGATGCATACAAAAATTTTGATTTGCAAGGTTGTTTCATTTATCATAGATTATTTTTTTTAACACAATAAAATATTCCATAAATGCCAGGCAGATTACAAATACTAAACAATCATATATATGTAATCTAAACAATCATAGACATAAAAGTCTAATCCACATAAAGGCAATTATAGACCCTGACATAAAATAAACAATAATTACAACAAGAGGGAATGAATTGAACAGTAGCAACCACTGCATCCGTAAACTTAGATTGAAATTTAACATAAACATTCACATCTAACTGGATACTCAAAGAAAACCTAAGATAGATTTTTCACTCAAAGAAACCTTAATATAGATCTTTGAGCCTATGCCAACTTAAATTCATCCATTCTTCAAAATTATGGTTGCCTCAGAGATGTCGATTCTAAAACTGTACAAATTCAATACGACTAGGACATGTGGGAATATAAATATGGGCGAAACCTATCTTGAATAAAACTAATTATCTTGTGTTAGGTTCTACCCTACTTCACTTATATATTGTAACTCTTATTATATTTTAAATGTGTGATTACATACTCCAACACTCCACTTCAAATGCAACTCTTATTATATTTAAAATGTGAAATTACATACTTCAATAATATATACTTCAACAATCTCTCTTAAGTGCAACTGGGTCTGGACACATTTATTATATTTAAGAAGTGGGATTACATACTTCAACATTCGCCCTTAAGTGCAATATGATCTGAACTAGTTATCACTTATTAAATACAAATCTACACTCTTATTATATTTCAAAAGTGAGATTACATACTTTAACACTTCCCTTCAAGTGCAACTGAACCTGAATTAGTTATGACTTGCCAAATACAAATATATTTTCAGAGGTTAATACTAACATGTTTAAGCTTACTCTTATAGGATCTTGGTCCAAGTCCACAAACGAGTCTATACTCCATTGCTAGTCCAACTTGGATTAGTTGTGACATGCCAAACACAAACATACTTTCAGAGGTACGAGCTCCAATAACATATCTAAGCCTACTCTTAGAGGCTATAGGTCCAAGTCAACAAATGGGTCTAGACTCCATTGCTATTCTAACCGGGTCTTCAAACTACAATGTAGAAGCACAATGTGTCTGAAGAGTGTTGGATCACACACACATGTGAGCATATAAATGGGGTTGAGACCCATCTTATATAAAACCAATTTACTCGTGTTAAGATTCAACCTACTCTACTTATATACCGCACCGACTTTTATTATTTCAAATGTAGAATTACAAACCCAACAAAATATTGTAGATTCGTTAGAGGTCTGACTAACCTCCGTTAAGTCCAAGGCTTTACTAATGAATCTACATAGAAACAACTAAGAAGGAACTAAAGGGTACTTCAATTCAAACTAAACACATAAAAGAATGTAAAAAAATCATTTATTTAGTTATAAAATTAGAAACAAAGAGGGGAGAGGGTGGTTTCCGATCAAGAATGGTAAATAAAACTGTAATTAAGCTGAGCCGAGCTTTGGGATGTTCGGGCTTGGTTAATTTATTAAACGAACTGAGTTCGAGCACAGATTTTAAACTCATTTAATAAACGAATCGATTCCTAGCCGAGTATTACTGTACCCATGTAGTGTTCACATGCCTAATTGTGCTTGATTTTTTATTTTATAAATATTAATTTAATATACTCTTACTATAAAATTATTCTTAAAAATTACTATTCATGATGTAATGTACATAAATAAAAATTAAAATATGAAAATTATGATTATAAATATAATAATGAATGTCTTTATTAACTAAAAAATATTTATAATTTATATATATATCTATATATATATATATATATATATATATATATATATATATATTGATAAATTTATTTTTACTTGTAAAATAGGTATATAAATTATAAATATTATTGATTTAGTTTCAATAATTTATTTATAAGTGCAAATGGGTATTAGGCCCAAATAGTACTTGAATTTTGTCATATATTTCATTTCGGTACCTGAACTTTGATTTGTATCATTTTAGTACCTAAACATTTGATTTATATCATTTTAGTACCTAAACATTGATTTTTATTATAGACCAATGTACCAACTCTATGTTCTGATGAAAATTAGATGACACAGCAACCCACAATTGATGTATTATTCCACTAAACACTCCAAAAAAACCTTAAAAACATTAGAAAACATTTAAAATTTATTTAAAAATCTTTAAAAACTCTAGATACATATATTAGCAAAGGATATAGATATTTTTGAGTATCATCATCTTAAATGGAAGAAAATAGTATTTTTTTAAAAGATTTTTTTGAGTTTTCAGAGTTAGATGAATATTATATCAATTATTGGCTGTCAGGTTAGCTAATTTCATAAAAAATTGAAGTTGGTACCAAAAATAAAATAAAAATCAAACTTTAGTTACTAAAATGATACAAATTAAAGTTCGGGTACCAAAATGAAATATCTTACAAAGTTCGGGTACCATTTGGGCTTAATACCCAAGTGTAAACATATGTGATAAATGAACACTTAACGAGATTGTTCACAAGATTTTAGATAAACAAGCTCATGCATGAATACCTAATTGAGTTATTTATAAACGTAAACGAGCTAAAAACTTCAATGTTCAAGCTCAGCTCGTTTAACTAAACAAACAAAAAACTGAACTTGAGCTTGGCTCGTTTAATTCACGAATGAACTCGAGTTGAGCTTATCAACGAGCCGAACACCGAGCTACTTATGAATAGAGCTCGGTTCATTTAACCATGTTAGCACCAAAACAAATTTGCAAGAAGAATTAGAAAATTTTTTTATTACAACACAACTATCACTCTTACACTACAAACTCATACAACAACACTCAACACTAAAGAGAAGCTTTGCTTCTTACTTTCTTTCTGATTTTTGATACCTATAACTTACAATGGGAGGGGGTATTTATACTAACTCAAGATCAATACAAACCATATAAACACACCTAACACACACCTAACACATACCATAAAAACCATACATTTGTAACACCATTTTCAATAATCTAACCAACCCTTGACCTGTAATTCATCATGTGAAAAAAATTAGAAGGTTCTTTGAGCTGGGCTTCATCATTTGGATTGAGTTTTAATTAAACTTAGGTTTATTTTAAAACAAGTTTATATTTCAACACTCCCCCTTAAACTTGTTTTATAAGTCCAAGCAAATTCCTTATCCTTATAAAGTTTGCAGATTTTAGTGGCATCGTGAAGATGTCAGTAATTTGATCATGTGACTTGACGTACTAGATTTGTACATCCTTTCTTACAATGCATTCTCTAATGTAATGGAATCTAGTATCAATGTGCTTTGATTGATCATGTAACACTGGATTCTTTGCTAGAGCAATTGCTGATTTGTTATCAACACCAATCTTTGTTGGTTCTTCTTGTGCCAAGTTCTTCTCCTTCAATAAGTTTCTCAGCCAGACTGCATGACAAACAGCTGAAGTTGCTGCTACATACTCAGCTTCACAAGTTAAGAGTATGACGATTGGTTATTTCTTTGACAGTCATGTGAAAGCAGTATCTCCCATAAAGAATACAAATCTAGTAGTACTTCTTCGATTATCTGTGTCTCTACCCCAGTCGCTATCGCTATATCCAACAAGCTTGTAATCATTAGAAATTGAATAGTACAAGCCAAAATCAATTGTACCTTTCAGATAACAAAGAATTCTCTTGGCAGCTTTGAAATGAGTGGTTGTTGGAGACTCCATATAGCGACTAACAAATCCGACTGCGTAAAGAATGTCAGGCCTCGTGCAGGTTAAGTATTGCAGCCTTCCAACCAGACTTTTAAAGAGTGTTGGATCTACCTTTTTGCCTTCTTCATGCTTGGTCAATTTGACTCCATATTCCAATGGGATGCTGATCGGCTTATAATCATCCATCTTGAATTTCTTAAGTATTTCTTGCGTATAACTATATTGGGAGATGAATATACCTTCATCCTTTTACTTGACTTCAATACCAAGGTAATATGCCATGAGCCCAATATCTGTCATCTCGAATTCTTTCATCATCACTTTCTTGAATTCAACAAACATGCTTGGGTTATTTCCGGTGAAGATCAAATCATCAATATAAAGGCATACGATCAAAATATCTCCATCTTTGGTTTTAACATACAATACGTGCTCGTAAGGACATTTTTTGAAGCCATTCTCTTGAAAATACTTGTCGATTCGGCTGTTCCAAGCCCTTGGTGCTTGCTTTAGCTCATATAGAGCCTCTTCCAACTTTAACACATTGTCTTCTGGGCCTTTGACTTCATAACCTGATGGTTGCTGTATATAGACTTCCTCTTTAAGGACTCCATTCAGAAATGCAGATTTTACATCCATTTGATGTATTCTCCATCTGTTTTGAGTTGCTAGAGAAATTATTAATCTAATTGTTTCTAGTCGTTCAACAGGAGCGAATACCTTATCATAATCAATCCCAGCTTTCTGACTGTAGCCTTTTACAACTAGCCTCGCCTTGTGCCTTTCAACTTCTCCTTTGGCATTCTTCTTTGTTTTGAATACCCACTTTACACCAATTGCCTTGTGACCTTTGGGAAGTGGAACAAGCTCCCATGTTTCATTCTTCTCGATTGCCTTGATTTCTTCATCCATTGCATCTCTCCAGTTTTTCTCTTTTACAGCTTCTTGATAGCTTACAGGTTCATAATTAGCAAACAGGCAAAACGGTGTAAGATTATCTACCTATTCAGTTGCTTCATAGAGATCTTAAAGGCTTCTTATACGTTGCACAGCTCTTTCTTCTAGATTATCATTTAAAGACGGTGAAGATGACTCATTTCCACGGGTAATTGACATTGGGGAAGTAGGTGGTGTAGTGAGCTCTTGTTGAGGTTCTTTTTGTTGCTCTACTGGTGCCTGCTCATTTTCTTTAAATTGAAATAAATTGAAGTCGTCTGTGGGGGAGTTGAATTCCCATTCAACTACTTCATTAAATATGACATCTCGGCTGATTACAATCTTCCCATTATTTGGATTGCACAACTTGTAGCCTTTCGAACTTGCATTATAGCCAATGAAGATGAATCTTTCACTTTTATCATCAAGCTTGGTTCTTCTTTCATCCGGTACATGAACATGAGCTATGCTGACTCTTAGGTGTGAGATACCTGGCTTTCTTCCACTCCATGCCTCTTGTTGTGTTTTTCCCCATACACTTTTTATTGGAGATCAGTTAGACAGGTAGACTGCTGTAGCCACTGCTTTAGCCCAAAACTCTTTTGGTAAATGCTTGCTTTTGAGCATACTTTGAACCATGTCAAGGATAGTTCTATTTTTCCTTTCTGCTACTCCATTTTGCTGGGGGGATCTTGGGACTGTCAATGGTCTTCAAATTCCATTTGTTTCACAAAATTCTTGAAACTCCTTAGAAGTGAATTCTCCTCCTAGATCAGATCTCATTGCTTTAATCTTTTGGCCGCTTTCATTCTCCACCGCAGCTTTAAATTTCTTGAATACTTCGAAAACCTTTGATTTTTGGTTCAAAAAATATACCCAAGTTTTTCTTGAAAAATCATCAATAAAGAGAAGGAAATAGTTACTTTTACCAAAGGAGCTTGGGTTGATCGGTCCACAAACATCTGCATGTATAAGCACTAGTGGCTTTTTCGCTCTTGAGTCTAACAGCTTTGGAAAGCCTTTTCTAAATTGCTTCCCAAGTAAGCACCACTCACAAATTGATGCTTGGTAGTCCTCTCACCATGTTCTTCTTAGATAGAAGATCCAATCCTCCAAAATTGAGATGCCCAAATCGAAGATGCCATAGCCATGATGCATCCTTGTAGCAAGCTTTCAAGCATTTTGCAACATCATTTTGTATGTTGATCACGAACATTCTATTCTTTGTCATTTGTACTTTAGCGATTAGATTATTCCTGTCATCCTTGATAGAAAGATTATCGTCTTTCATGTGAATATTATAGCCTTTCTCCAATAGTTGCCCAAGACTTAATATATTACTCCTCATGTTAGGCATGTAGTACACGTTTGAAATAAGCTAATGTCTCCCATCTTTTAAACGAATAAGAATGTTACCTCTCCCTTTTACTGCAACTTTAGAATCATCTCCAAATGAGACATTGCCACTTACAGATTCATCGAGTTCCAAAAATGTGCCTTTCTTTCCACACATGTAATTGCTTGCACCAGTGTCAAGATACCAAGAATTCTTTGATCCACTACCATGTTCCTTTATTGCTAGGAAAAGAGTTGCCTTTTCTTCAATCTTCTTTTCTATTTAGTTGGATTTTTCTTCAACTTTGTTGTTTGAACCTCTACATTCTAAAGCATAATGGCCATACTTGTGACAACTGTAGCATTGAATTTGAGATTTTTCATACCTGAAATTAGGATTTCCTCTTCCACGACCTCTTGTAGAACTTTCTCCTCTTTCATAGTTGTTGGAATGATTGTTATAATTCCAACCTCATCCATGACCATGATTTCCTTCTTGTCCTCGAGCTCTACTTCTACCTCGGCCACGTTGATTGACTTGGCTTTCATTTTTCTCCTCCTTGAGTTGGATTTTGAGGAGTTGTTCGGTGATCCCATGTTTCTTCTTATACTTTTCTTCATAGGCTTATAACGAACATAGAAGTTGCTCAATCTTCATTTCCTCCAAGTCTTTAGTCTCTTCCATTGTTACAACAATGTGCTCAAACTTCTGGTCTAGTGAGCGAAGTATCTTTTACATGATTTTTACATCTTCTAACTTTTCACCATTTCCTTTCAATTGATTTGAAACAGCCAAAACTCAAGAGAAGTAATCAGAAACTGACTCACCTCCTTTCATGTGCAAGGATTCAAACTCACCTCTTAAAGTTTGAAGACGCACCTTCTTCACTTTCTCTTCTCCCTTGTAGGATGTTTGAAGCTTCTCCCATGCTTGTTTGGCAAATTTTGTATCTAAAATTCTCTCAAAGCCATCATCATCTAAGGCTTGATAGATTAGAAAGAGAGCCTTCTTATCTTTCTTTCTTGAATCTTTTAAACTATCCTTCTCGGATTGGGATAGTGACGCCTCATTTTGTGGTTCAGTGTAGCCTTTCTCCACAATCTCCAAGACATCATGAGCACCCAAAAGAACATTTATCTTGATACTCCAATTGTCATAATTATCATTGTTGAGTGTTGGAACTTGAAAGGAAGCTACTCCACCAGCCATATCTTCAAATAGAGTGAGAATTAAAAAATTCTAACTGCACCAATGAATCCAGAACGTTGAAATACCTTAAAAGAGCTCTGGTCTAAATTTTCAATTGTTGGTCAACGGTCAAAGTCAACTGTCAATGGTCAACTACTTAATCAACAGCTCTGGCGGCTTGGTCAATGACTCTGGTGGCTTGGTCAATAACTCTGGTGGCTTGGTCAACAGCTTAGCGGCATGACTCAACTCCAACTCAGTGACTTGTCTCAATTTTCTAGGCAACAAACTTCCGGCGACTATTCGCGGCTTGTCTGAACTCCGATCAGGCTGATTCTGATGCCGTTGGATTCGTCTCATCAAGAGCTTCAATTTGATATATTATATGGCTATATGTGGCTCTGTTACCAATTTTTTAACACCAAAACAAATTTATAAGAAGAATTAGAAAATTTTTTTATTATAGCACAACTATCACTCTTACACTACAACCTCATACAACAACACTCAACACTTAAGAAAAGCTTTACTTCTTATTTTCTTTCTGATTTTTGATACTTATAACTTACAAGGGGAGGGGGTATTTATACTAACTCAAGATCAATACAAACCACATAAATACACCTAACACATACCATAAAAACCATACATTTGTAACACCATTTTCAATAATCTAACCAACCCTTGACCCGTAATTCATCATGTGAAAAACATTAGAAGGTTCTTTAAGCTGGGCTTCATCATTTGGATTGAGTTTTAATTAAACTTTGGTTTATTTTAAAACAAGTTTATAGTTTAACAAACCACCCCAGCTTTAGCTATCACAGCTGATTTTGTTTTGGGGGAGGGAACTATTTTGAAGATGGAGAGAAAGTGGAGGCTTGGGTTTCTTTAATAATTAATTTTGTTATCATAGATTATTTATTGATGCTGGATTTGATGGAGTTGTGCTAATGGGTGGGTAAATATATTTATATAGAGCTTGTAACATCCTCACAATAATTACATGCATTAGTAATTAATTGGCATTAGTAATGTGGTTAATTTTTATTGTTTATGCATCAATAATCATACTCATGTGTAGGAGGGGTATATATGTGATAAATATTAGTTTGGAGGAGGTTTGAGGAGTAGATTGGTTGTGGGGGTGAAATTGGATATTTTTCTTAATTTTTGGTTAAAAGTCAAAGATAGCTTTTAAATAGCCAATAAGAATATTTTAAATAATATTAATAAAACAAAATGAATTTTTAAGAGGGTAAGTATGTCTTATGGAGAGAGAGTTAGTGGGAAGAGTAGAGATTCTCAAAATAAGAGTGTGTAGAGAAAGTGAGAAAATAAGAAGAGGAAGAGGAAGATTAAGGGAGTTCTTATTATTTTGGTAAGTTTTCTTTAATTAATTGTAGTTATTTTCTTTTAATTGGTTTAATTATTAAGTTATGGTAAGGGTTTTGGTTAGGAGGTGTGTTTAATGTTAAGTTATGACTTTTCTATGTTTGAAATGGGTGTTTCTAGGGGGTTATAATTTCTTTGGTAGAGTGTGTTGAATAAATATGTATTTTATGTTTGTGGATGGAGTGTATATAAGTTGTATGCTTATTTTTGTGTTATTAGGAGGTGAGAATTTGAGTAGGGAGATTGGAAGTTCTTCCCAAGCTCAAAACAAAGGGAAAGAAGTTTAATTTTGTAAGTAAATAGCTATTAATACTAATTATGTGATTTATTTGTGTGTTTTGGTTAGTTTGATTAACTTCTATATTGATATTTATTGATTTGATGAGTAGAATTGTTGTTATAATTGAATATTGTGAATTGGTGTAATGATAGTGATATTATTTGTTATTGTATGTGACTTGTGATGGTTATATGAGAAAATGGATAGTTGTTATGGAATTGTGGAGGAAGGAATTGGAATGAGATGAATTTGAATGTGAATGTTGGATTGATTAATTATGGTGGAATGATTGTTAAATTGTTTGTTGGATTGATTGTTATTGTTTGGCTTGGTAATGAGCTCAATTATCTAAGTGTGTGTTTAGGATTTGGTAACCCAATTGTTAAGATTGAGATTGTGAATTGTGATACACCCCTAGAAAAGAGAGAAAGGGAATTGAAATGAATGATGTTAAACCCCTAGAAAAGTGAAGAGGGGAAATTGATTGATTTGAGAATGGTGAACCAATGAGAAAGATTTGAGAATGAGAAAAAGATGTGAATTGAATGTTTGATAGGGTTACCGTTCCTTAAACCATTCATTTAGATGATTTATCTAATTATCAAGGATGATTGTTATTGGTGATTGTAATTTGGATACGAGAATTGTGGTGTGTGATTGAAGAGGTGGTGATTGATTAAATGGAATTGATGGGCTATGTAACCTTTTATGTTTGTGTGTGATTGGAATTGGATTTGTGTTGTGTAGAATTAGAATTACTTGTGTGTTGGGTTAGTATTTAACAATTATTTATTTATTGAGTCGCCAGCTCACCCCTTGGCATTATTTTTCAGGTTGTTGAAAGCTTGCTGATTTGGAATCCACGTGCATAAAGCAATATAAGTGTTTAAGGTCGGCTAGTGGATTCTCATAAGCATTTTTATGCATTTTAAGTGGATGTTGAGAATGTTTATAGTATTGGGGTTGGTATGTATACATGCTTGTAGAAATTGAAGGATGCTATGTATATAGTTACTTTGATATAATTATATGATATATAAAATGTTTAATAATGCTTAATACTTCTTTTGATATGTTTGATTTTGTTCTTAGTGTATTGAAAAGCTTGTTTTAGATTTACGTTGTTTTTGAGCCTGTTATAGTCTGTTTTTACAATAAGGAGTTGAAAATCATGTTTTAAAACTGTGAACTTTGGTCAAAATTTCCGTTTTGTAATTTTAGCCTTAACAACGATCGTTGTGCTATTCACAACAATCGTTGTTGATTAACCACGAGTTCGTTGTTAAGGTGAGTTCGTTCGTGGGATTTTCGATTTCTTAGGATGATTTTGATGTTTTTTTCACAACAATCGTTGTTCATTTTTTTTAAATTTGTTTTAAAATAAAATAAAGGATTTAATCAAGTTCATTTTTAACTGTAATTGTTAAAATTTTGAGGTGTTACAGAGCCTATGAAAATGTTGAAGGCAGGAAGCATGTTACTCATGGTTTATTTTTAAATTGATGTTTTAAGATGTAGTCTAAATAATTGGAACATATTTTTGTAAGATCGAAAATGCAACTTCTAAGTAACGTACCCCACAATGAGATTCTTATTTTGATTCATCGAAAGGCAACTTAATACTAAAATACAGAGGGTTTTACTATAGATTTGGATATAAACTGAACTTAATACTAAAAATTAATTTACCAAAAAAATAATACTAAAAGTTATTTTTGTCAATAGACATATATCAGAGTTTTGTATTGGAATATCTATCGGGACCAAAAATATTAATGTCCAAGCATTTAAATAAAGCCATTAAAAAGTCTCCCGACAATTTTACCTAACCTACTGTTCTAAAATTAGGTGCTATAAGAAAACGCTTCTTGCTGAGGCTGAATAACAAAAGATTGCACATGGTGTAGCATAACCAAGGCAATTTCTTTCCTCAATCAATTGCCTGTGACACCAGTATCCAGCAAAATTTAATTAATTATCCTTTGAAAATACACAACAAAAGGTAGGGGCGTTAAGGGTCGGCATTCGGTTCAACTCGAGCTGAAATTTTACTTTTTAAATTGAACTGAACTAAATATGATAAATTTAATTTAATTTTGATTTTTCATAGTAAAATTTCAGTTTGATTCAGTTATTTCACTTATTTTTTTTAAATTCTAACAATCAAACTGAATCGAATCGAATTTACGATTTCAATTCAGTTTTTCAGTTTGATTCGATTTTGCTAGGATGATCATTATTAACTTTGAAATCCCCAGCTAAAGTAAAAAATTAATGCAAATCAACTAATTTTACCCAATATAAAATATGGTAATCAGAATTTATTTACTTTATAATATAACGGTTAATGGGGTAAATTTCATCTAAGGTTCTCGAACTATTTTATCTCTCTTATCTCTCCCAGTAAAATTTCTAAACTTCAATTTATAACTTAAAATCTCTAAACTTTAATTTTATAATACAAAAATCTCCCAATTCTGAGTTTGTAACACAAAAGTCTCACTATTAGTATCAAATCAACTATCGTTAAATAAATTATATCATCTTATATTTCAAATAAATTAACATATTTTATTATGACATCTCACTAAAATTGAGACCATTTTAACATTTTTTCTATTTTTTATGAATTTATCAATTTTATTCAATTAAAAACTAAAAAACAATAATTTTATGGTCAAATTATTTTTATTATTTTTTATAAATTAGATTGTATTTTTATTGACTTACATATAAAATTTTATATCAAAATTTATTAAATTGAACTTTTTATAAGGTAAAAACTAATGACGGGAATTTTTATGTTATAAAATTAAAGTTTACGAATTTTTAAGATACAAATTGAAGTTTAGGGATTTCACTTGGAGAAAGAAGATGGTTTGGAGACTGTGGGTGAAAATTAAACTATTTAATGGAATTAAATAAACTGTTGAACGTGGGTAAAGTTTTTGACTAGACTTTATTTCCGATAGAAAAACTGGAGGACACTTCCATTAAATACTTTTTTTTTTTATCAAAAGGAAGATAATAAGTCTTTTTTATGTGAGAAAATTAAGAGAGAATTATAAAACCTTATATGTGAGAAAATTAAGAGAAAATTATAAAATCTTACTTTCAATTATAAAATATAATTAGTCTATTTTATTTTGTAAAAAAAGTAGTGTTTTGTCTGATTTTAAGATATGGTGTGTGGAGTGTATTTTTTATATTAATTTCAAAAAAAAAAAAATCCTCCAATAAAAAATTCAGTCCCATAGACTTAAAAGGCACGAAGAAACTGATAAAGCTAAAAAAATCATCCTAAAATTAATACTAAGAAGTCATCAAGTCGTTAAACAGACAAAAGCACGTAGTTTC